>PVKA01041441.1:0-18079 GCA_004027165.1 Ctenomys sociabilis | reverse complement strand
TTTTTTTTTTTTTTTTTTTTTTTTTTTTTTTTTGCAGAACCAGGGATTGAACTCAGGCCTTTGCGCTTGCCAGGAAAGTGCTTATTCCACTGAGCCATCTCCTCAGCCCTAAGAACTTAACTTTTAATTAATAACAAAAATATACAACTTAATTTTTTCAAATAAGTCAACAAACTGGAAGCACTTGTTAATAAAGATCTTAAGAAAAAAAAAACTTGACAGTTAATTCACTGAGTTTCTTAACGTACAGCCATGTAATTTCCAAGTTTAGAATGTATCTTTTTTGTGAATTCTTTTAACATTAAAGTAGGATTATCTACAGCTCTAATTCAAGCTTTTTCTAGTTACATCACTTTGTGTCATTGTGCTTTGCTTTCTGTTGGCTACAATTTTTCTAATAAACATTTTCTATAATTTATTTACTCTTAAAATTCTTACATTCTATGCTCTTATATTTTAAGAGTGTCTCTTTTAATCAACATATGGTAGTTTTTTTCACTCTTCAGTGGCAGCTAGTTTCAATTAAAGAGTAAAGCCAATTTATATTTATTGAGATAAATGAGTATTTTTTAAGTAATTTATTGAGAAACAAATAGCAATGGGATAGTTTCAAAATCGATTAGTAGGACAGTTTCAATAATTAACACATTGCACATTGTTATCTTCGTAGTGGTTATTCATAGTATAAGATGCAGACATGATACCCTGTCCAAACACTATTAGTACTACTCTTTCTTCTCAATGAATTAAGAGAAAGCCGCTATATATCTATTTTAACTATTTTGTATATACAGATACAAAATAGTCCATCATTTGTATCCCCTTTTTTTTCTTGTTTAGTTTCTTCAGAGATGGGTATTTCATTGTCATTTAAACATTGGAGGTGCATGAATTCAGCAAAATAATCCAATATAGTCCAGTAGTCCATAATAGTAGTGGGTTATCCACAGGACTGGCTATTTCAGAAGTTGTTGATTTGAGCCTTTTATAGCTCAGCATATTAATATGGCTTTACTTTTTATACTTTGTTTTTATACTTTTCTGCTGGATTGTTAAAACCAAAATAAAACAAAACCTATATAACAAAAAAATGTAACTTTTGTATCTGACATGGTCAGTCAAATCCCCTCAGGATATACCCTGAAACTCTGTACCTCAGTTTGTAGATCCTTTGTCAGTGTCAGCCATGTGGACGAGTCATAGCCATTGCTTGACCAATTTGCTCTCTGTGAAAGCCTGAGAGAATATTTTCTCTCCACGTGACTCTCCTTAGGCACACTCTACATCACTGAGCACTTTCCTCTGTGGACCCATAATCTCCTTGATCAGAAAATTTGGAACACAACTGAAACATTTTTTGAAACACAACTGAAACTTTTTTTTTTGTATTTTAAGGAAGGGTCTATAGGGTGTTCAGGGCCTCACTACTAGATTGGACTTGTAGTGATCTACTTGTTTAAGCCTCCCAAGATCTGGGATTACAGGTGAGTACCACCACGCCCAGTCTCAACTGCTGTCTCAGCAAACACCTGGGGTGGGGCCAGACCCCTGGCCCCTGCGCCTGCTTGCAAGTGCTTTAATCCCCTATGCTCAGTAATTATGCCACTGAGCTATATCCCTGGCCTCGAGAAAGGGATTTTTAAAAAGAAAAGAATTGAAGGAAAAAATGGAGACAAAGCTTTTGTAAATGAGACAAAGGGTTTGAAACAAGAGGGGAGGAGAATAGGAAAATAAAACAATTAAGATATATAATGTACAGGTACAAATTCCCTGAGATGAAGCCATGGAGATAGTTCAGTGGTCTAAGTGTCTGCCTAGGCAAGCACAAGGTCCTGGGTTTGATCTCCGGTACTGCATGCCCTGCTGGCCCTACCCCCAGGCATGCTGAGCAGCCAAGACCAGGTGTGGTGGCACATGCCTGTGGTCCCAGCACTGGGGAGGCTAAAACAGGAGGATCATATGAGTCCAAGCTGTGTAGTGAGGCCCTATACAGACAAAAAATAATTCCTTGTGATGAATTTGTTCATTAAATACGGCAAATATGTAATTAATGAAAATAACATTTTAAAATGTCCTTCAAGCCTTTGAACACCAGAGTTCTATCAGTACAGTGACAAATCTACTCCACCATGGATAAGACCTAACAAGGAACATCCACAACGTACGAACCACAATGAGCAAAGGAAATGCCATCTACCTTATCTAAATATAATTTTTTAAAAGTTCATATCCCAAGACTCCCTGAATTTGTATCTTCCTCAGCTTTACATATTCACTGTCAACTGCCACATAATATTTGTTGTAAGAAAATACCATAAATGCAGCCAGGTGTGGTGGCGCAGGCCTGTA
Source organism: Ctenomys sociabilis (assembly GCA_004027165.1). Lineage (NCBI taxonomy): Eukaryota > Metazoa > Chordata > Mammalia > Rodentia > Ctenomyidae > Ctenomys > Ctenomys sociabilis. The sequence goes on along the minus strand of PVKA01041441.1, from coordinate 15,730 downwards.
ATCCCAGCACTCGGAGGCTGAGGCAGGAGGATTGTTGTGAGTGAGACCAGCCTCAGCTACAAAGTGAGCTTAAGACCAGCCTGAACTGCATAGTGAGACCTTGTCTCAAAAAGACAAAAAAAAAAAAAAAAACACCGTAAAGCAGCTGAGTGGTAGCACAGGCCTGTAATCTCAATCCTCTAGGAGGCTGAGATGCAATTCCAAATTTGAGCCCAGCATGAGCAGCTCACTGACTTAGACCCTGTCTCAAAAGTAAAAAGTAGGAGCTGGGGAGATAGCTCAGTAGAATAAGTGCTTGCCTGGTAAGCACAAGGGCTTGAACTTAATCCCCATTCTGCCAAAAATAAATAAATCAATAAATAGTAAAAAGGGCTCATGCAAAGGTTATGGTTTTGAATGCTAGTATAAAAATGAAAAAAATTCACAGAAACCTTATATAATCATTTACATATTATTTGCTCATAATTCTTCAAGGAAAAAACAATCTGCTATGGGGAAAAGGTGATAATTCCATAATTACCCTTCCTTATAAAAAACCAGACAATATCCAAAATAGTTATTATTTTGGATATTACAATATACAAAACATTTATAAATATTTAATACTCATTATTAAATCTACAAGTTTAAAATTACAATACAAATTCAAATAAGAACTACTGTAAGAATTTAGATGACTAGATAAGAAAGGAAAAATAAAAATTGCATGGAGAATTTTGACAAGTATACAATAAAGAAGAGATGAAATATTTTTTTATAAAACAGTTGGCTTATCAGATGATGAAAGGCACCTGTCCTTTCTTTTAAAGACTTTTTTTTACAGCCCAAGCTCCTTGTTTACTAGGATTCTAGTTGAAACCTAAAGGCCTTTAGCTACTAAAAGTATTACCTTCTAAAATAATTCCTTCTAAGAAAGCTAGAAATAGTTCAAGGAGCAATACCTTCAAAGTCTGAGGGGCAATACATAAAAAACTTTAGAAAATGAAAGCAAAAACAAAGAACTTTATATCTACCTGAACTGTTGCGTAAAAATAAATGCGATAGGTATTTTTAAAATGCAGTGGGCCTGGGATATAGCTCAGTGGCACAGTGCCTGTCTGGCAAGCATGAGGTCCTGAGTTCGGTTCAGTGTACAAAAAAAAATGCAGAGAATAATTCTCAGTCAACTTTCTTCAGGAAACTATTAAAGGTGAACTATAAATAAAAGATTGATGGAAAAATGATACTAAAGGAGGGGCTGGGAAGATGGCTCAGTGGAATAAGCACTTCCCTGGCAAGCGCAAGGGCCTGAGCTCAATTCCCAGTTCTGCCACAAAAAAAAAAAAAAAAGAAAAATGATACTAAAGGTACTGATATATAGCAATCAATTCATTCAGTTCTAGAAGTACATTTAAAACAACTGTTGGTATTAAGGTGACAGAAAATTTTACCAACTATTTAATATAAACCAAACACTACACTAGCTGGGTGTGGTGGTACACACATGTAAATTCCAGCATTCAGGAGGCTGTGGCAGGATGATTGCTGCAAGACAGAATGGGCTACAAAGTGAGGTCAAGGCCAGCTCAAACTGCATCATGAAAAACTCTGTCTCAAAAAGACAGACAGGGGCTGGTGAGATGGCTCAGTATAATAAGCACTTGCCTGGCAAGCATAAGGGTCTCAAGTCCAATCCCCAGTTCCACAAAAAAAATAAAATAAAAAGACAGACAGACAGACAGACAGACACACACACACACACACCACAAAACACTAAAAAATAATGTAAACAAAAAAAGAACAGTAAAGAAAAGTGGGATAAAGTAAAAGTAAAGTTCTGATATTGCTTAGGCAGGGAATGCTATCTAAACAAATACAGAATTAAATTTATTATATAAAATTATAGGTATAAAACTACCTGCAAGATCCAAACTAAAACATGAACATTTTTAATTAGGTAAAGAAAAACAATTAAAATGAAATTTTAAAATATACCAAAGAAATTAATTTTAATTTTATTTATTTTATTATTATTATTTTATTGTATTGAGTTGTTGCACTATGCAGCTTGGACTCATGGTGAGCCTCCTGCTTTCAGCCTCCCCATTGCTGGAATTACAGGCATGCTCTACTATGCCTGGACTCTGGCTGACTCAGCCCATCCGGGAGGCAATACTGGCATGGCATGTGGTGCCAGGGACTGAACAGAGATCCCTGCATTTGCCTAAGCAGGCACTTTAGTCTGCTGAGCTACCTCACCGGCCCCCAAAGAAATTAATTTTAAACAACATAGTCAATAGAGTTTCTGATTGAGTCATGTCCAATTATGGGTGTGAGTGCTGCCCCCACAGACAGGCAGCCTGGATACAATATAAGGGAGGAAAGAGGTGTGCTGCTGCTGCTGCTTCTCCCTTTTCGCTTGTGTTGCTTGACTATTTTTCCACCTCCATGAACTGTTGCCCTCTGTCTTGTGCCACTCTGCCTTGGAGCCAGCCAAGTATGCACTAGAAACCTCCACAAACTGTAAGCTAAATAAATCTTTTTTTCTGCAATTCTGGGTGTCTTATATTTTGTATCAACAATGACAGAAAAACAACCAAGACAACAAATAATTAGAAAACATACTGGGAGAAAAGATCCTATTTTAAAATGATACTAAATATGAAGGAAGAAACTTAAGCAGTATAAATTCTACATGCAGAAAACTTTATAAACCAGTACTAAAACTATATAAATCACTGTATTAAAAATGTTTCTCTGTATGGAAATAAAAGCCAACCTCCAAATCAAACAATAAACTGTATTTGCAGCATATGTCTCTTTATCATACAAGAGTTTCTACTCTTTTTTTTTTTTTTTAATTTAGTACAGGGTTTACAGGGTCTCACTACACAGATGAGACTCACAGTAATCCTGTTTTCAGCCTCCCAAGCGCCACCAAGCCCACACACCCAGCCTCAACATCTCAGTGAGCCTCAGGGGCAGAGCCAGCATGGTGGGGATCAAACCCAGGCCCTGTGTCTGACCAAGCAGGCACTTTAATCTACTGAGCTACCTGGCCAGCCTTTACATATTGAGACAAACAAACCAATATTTCTAAATGTGCAAAAAACACAGACAATAATAATGAAATCCAAGTGTTCCAAAAACATAAAAATTGCTCAAATCTCTCATAAGAAAAATGCAAATACAAATAAAAACTAAGTTAAACCTATTAGCTTGGCAAAAAAAAAAATTCATAATGTTCTTCTGGTAAAGATATAAAAGACATTCTCAAACACCATTGGTCAATAAAAAGTGATATGGAAGTCAATTCAACAATATCTATGCAAATTAAAAATGTCTAAGGCCTTAGAAAAAAATGGCCATGCCTTTACGTCAAACAATTTGACTTACAGAAATTTGTCCTTCAGACATACTCATACACAAATTAAAAATATGCTTATTACAGCACTGCTTATAATAGGTATAGACTTGAAACAGTGAAATATCCATCAATAGGGAACTGATTAAGCAGATTATGAAACATTTATACACTGGAATACTATGCAGCTAATGAGCAGAATGGAAGTGCCTGACATGGAAGTGCCTCCAAGATCTATTACCAAATGAAAACAAATGTATAAAATAATTTGAATACAAAATAATTTGTATACAGAAGGAAAGAAAAATTATTTGTTTACATATTCATGAGGTAGGATGGTGGTGAACCTAGGGCATGCATGCTACAGCTGGCTGTTATCACTGAAAGCTCTAAAAAAGTTCACCATCACTGTGATTAGCTTCTCTCAAACAATATACAGAAACGACGAGGCAAAGTGAATGATGACAGGAGTAGAGAGTAGCAACTGGTGACTGAGATCAGGAACTGGAACAGATTTACTATGCTCGATCCTTGGTACCTTTTGAATTTGTGCCATGTATATATGTGATCTACTTTTTAAAATTAGTTTTGAGAAAAAAATGAATAAGCCATGCAAATGAAGTCACCACTGTAAAGGGAGACAGAATCCTAATATATATATATAATATGGTTCATATTAAAATATTTTGGCTCATGTTAACTGCTTAACATATGCCTACCTGTGTAGGTGGGTTTTTAGTGCCAATTTACAGCATAGTTTGTCTATGAGCCATGTTCTGTTGAGCCACGGCCATTTCAAACAAACATATGGCCAACAAATAACATATAATGGCTGATAATAGTTTCAGTCTTTCCTCTATTGCAAATTACAAACATTTTATGAACAAGTCAATGAATGCATGATGAAGTATGACTTTTTAAGTCACTCTGCCATTTTAAGGAATGTAAGCATTACAATCACAGCAAATTGGGCCAATGAAGTTTGTCATTTGGAAATCTCCAAACCATCAGCAATTAAAGATTTTTCCATAAACCCCAAATCAAGTACTCTTTGGGAACTTCAATTTTGCTTAAAGTTTCTTTTGTTTCATTTTATCCCATGGACCTATGAAAGACTATCAGATGAATAAAACCAAAACAAAACTCCTGTGAAATGTTTAACAGCACCCCAAATTTAAATGCAGCTTCAGTCCAAATAACATGTATGATTTATTAAAGTTCTAAGACTTAACTTCTAGCACATATTTACAATACAAATCTTTCATTACTCAGAGCAATTCTCTTTGATATATGTTCTTTAAATCAGCTGCCTTTTATATTTTGATTATAGACTATTTTAATTATGTACTAAAAAAGAACATCTCCCACTAAGAAAATGAGCACCAGCTACTCCAAAGTAATTTCCCCAGTACAATCTCCATTAAGCCTCTAAATACTTCCTTTACTAATTCAATGAATTAGAACTCTATTGTTTATAAATCACCTTTATGTTTGTAGGCCTATAACCCTTCTTTTATAAAACACAATTGCTATGGAAGGAAATGATATTTATGTCTGATTAGAAATGAAAACACTATTACACAAATCAGTTTAGGCATTTCTTCACGTCTTGAAACATGATCGGCAATTTACTCTAATTGGTGATCAAGGAAACTATCTTGTGATCAATTAAAGTAATTACCAGATTCCGGCAACACGACCTACCTTAATTTCATCTGGAGTCTGCACTTCTTCAACTTTAATTAAAAATAATGAAAATTATTACGCAAAATGCAAGGCAAGATCATTGCCAAGCACGCACATGTCATAGGACGGGACCTTCCCTTGGTGCTGGTAACCTATCAATCACACAAACATTGCTGAGAGCACTGAGGAGAGGCGTTCTTTGTCCCAAAATATGATTACCTATCTCCCCAAGTTGTTGACATGGAACAACCTGTTCACCGTTCTAGCCATTATAAAGGAAACATCTGATCTTAACTTATAGGAAGAGATCCAACAAAAGTCATATTTCAACCATGTTTTTTTGGATTTTTTTATTTTTGTTTTCAGTCTGACTGAACAGTATCTTAAATGTAGTAGTCAGCTGTAAGAGTCTTCAGCATCAGAGACCTGCATTCAATCTTAGTTCTATTACTAGCTATTTGACTTCAGAAAAATTCACCTCTGAAAGGAACTACAGTTTCCTCATATATTAAAAAGTAATACACTTTACAGCATGCGTAGTACTGTTAAGCACACAGTAGTACTTTTCACCATTATAGTACTTAGGCCTCGAAGAAAGAATTTCTTTCCTAATCTAGCAGAAGACCAATCTAAAATCCAAACAAATTCACTTTTGCATAGCTTGAAGAACCAGAAACATTTTTGGAAATGTTTCTTTAAGTGGACAGCAGCACCAGGACAATTTCCTCACGGACTGGCAGTCTGAGGATGAGATTCTTAGTTTGGCAGATGACCATGTCTGCCCGAGGAAGCAGGACTAAACCTCGCCTAACTAAAGAATATTCCCTGGGCAGTGCACAGTGTGTCTGGGCATAGACACAATGACTAGTCTTGCTCCACTAATCTACCTGCACTCCACTTGATCCATTACAGAGCTCAATGCTTCCAGGTACTCAGGCCAAGAATGCACAGTTCCGAAAGGGCATCCTGCTATTCCACGCTTCAGGCTGAATTATGCCCCTCACAGCTAGTGGTAATAAGCAAACCACATGAGATAGCATACTTCTGAGCATTTCCTTTACAAGTCATGTTCATGGCCCACAGCATCTTAGAGATTTTTTTTTTAAGTTCTTAAGCCATCATTTTTGGTTGTTGGTTTAATATCCTAACAGCCTAGTTATACAAGTAAAGTAGCTAATTACATAATATTATCTTCAAAATATATATATATATATATATATATATATATATACCACTAAATGAAAAGACAAGATGGCAATACAGTTTTCCTTTGCAGAATTAGAACTTACCATTATATTAGTAAATTCCTTCCATACCCAAGCCTAGAAAAGCTTTCCTCTGACCAAAACCTACTAATATAAATCCACTTTTCTCTAGGTGGCACAGTTTATCCAATATAAACACCACTACATGCATTTGCCTACAGGCCTTTAATTTTTAGTGAAAATTTTTAGTGAAAATTCTGTATGTAGATTTCACACAGCTGATGTATACCAAAGAAATTCCAGCCTGATGATCTTTTCCCTGAAAAGACACCACTCATTTCTGAATTCCCTGCACATAAGATTAAATTGCATTTCCCTGTACTTTCATTAGCTACAACTGGGCAGACCAACTGCCCAATCTGATGATCTGCTTCTTGAATTTCTCAAATCCTTCAATTTTGCCTTCTTTAAAGCAGTGCATTTCATCAGTTATCTGTTGACTTTCCCTAAATCAGACCAAAACACAGGTTTCAAAACTGCTCCAAGAGGAATTCACTAAAGAAGCCACTTGCCATAGTTGCCTAATAGTAAAACAGTTTCTGATGCTTCGCTGGTCACTGGGGCTGTTCATTATCACCAATCAGCTGCCTCAGAAAGTCCTGCTGGAGGCTTTCATCCCTAATATGCTGAGAATCCAAATTATTAGCTTTCAGGGTGTCATGAGGTGAAAGGTATTGCAAAAGCTGCCAATGTTTTTGTTTTGTTTTAGCCATCTCTAAGAACTGGAATTTAAACTCCTTAATATTGCCACCATTACAAAATTTCAACCTTGTATATAAATAGCTTTATATATAAATAGCCTTATGCTTCAATTCCAAATCTAGCCAACTGTGTTTTAAAACTGAATAATATGAAAAATGGTAGTCTGCTCCCTACCTTTTCTTCTTTATAATCAACTGGCTCCTTTCAAGGGACACAACTCCTACTAACAATAAATAATTCCAGTTTATATCTGACATGAAACTGTCTTACCCCATCTTTACACTAAAAAGAAACTCTATGTAATTCTTTATATATAGAAAAAAAAGGCAAAAAGGCATCTGCTCACATTGGAACATGTTAAGCTGAAAGTTCATGATCCTATAACAATAACCAAGAGGACAGAGGGAGAGAATAAGGAGGGCAGACAGCATGCCCACTCCTCTGGCATCTGCAGGGCAGGGAGGGAGCTCAAAAATATTTTTCAGAAAAAAATTAGCACCTAATTTGTCTTAATGGTACATCAAATACATTTCCTATAAGCACTATACATTTTGTAAAATAGAGTATCATTCTACTTTCCATCAGAGAATATCTGATGGTATAATGAGCTCTGTAAAACTACAATGAATCTGTATCTACTCTTTTACTTATTTTTAAACTAGAAATCCATTCCCTGTTAAGAATTTTAAAGCACAGTTCCCACAACATTTGCCAACATTTTCTGTAAGAAAAATACATCACCCACACATTGAAGTTTGACTGGACATCATGATAACTCCTCTGAGAGCCTCTACTGACAGACAGCAGCAAAGTGTAACTGGAAGAACTGCCAGACTCACTCTTCAGAAAGCTATGCCAAGCAATGAGCAGTTCAGGAAAAAGACCATCTCACAGGTTGTCTGTGTTTATCTGTTTCAAGGTGCACACACAAGTTGTGAACTTGGAAAAGGTCCCTAAATCTGTTTTCAGATACTGAGCAGAAGCAAACTACAAATATATTCAAGATTTATAACCTGTTATGATGAAATTTAAAGAGAATTAAATTCTTACCCTTATAGATTGAAAGGAGGGACTTTTTGTTTTTGTGTTTTAATAGCATTACTAAATAATTAAAGAAAACTCTGAGGGAATATGGCCATGTGGAGAATCAGAACTTTGGCCCTGACTCTGTTTTTGGTATCAAAGACTTGTAAGTCTGGTGGGTAGGGCCGTCATACAAAAATTTGGTCTCCACTATGTCTTGCTTTATGGCAATAAGCAAATCCATTACCTCTCTCACCTCTACTCATCTCTGCAAAGCTGAGGCTGGGCCACTTCTTAATGTCACTGTGGAGTACGAGAAGGCATCATAAAAACAGAAAGTGCTGTGCGAAGAAAACATGCCAGGATGGGACACTATAGAGGAATCAATATGTGTGATCATGCTCAAAAAATTTTGTACCATTTTTTAATCTAGTCTGTGTGGCCAAATAAACTAAGCTGTATCCTTGAATGTAAGTGAAAAAGTCTCAGTCAAAAATTCACAGATAATGCTAATAACTCAGAAAACAGCAAACAAAGGAAACATTTTAAAAATGCCTAATTCAATTTTTCAATATTCCTATATAAACTACCTTTACTTCAGCTATTAACCTAGAAGAGTTTTTGTTTTGTTTTGTTTTACAATTCACAATATCCTGAAAGATAAAAAAAAAATATTGTTTTCCTGAATATATATAAATATGAACATTTTCTCTTCCTAGAGCAGCCACCATTCAGTCCCAGGAATAAACAGCCCCCTTTCTCATGCAGGTGAGGCAGGCTGGCTGCAGGCAGCACAAAGCACGGCCCCAGCTCTCCATAGAACTGCTCAGCTCCTCTACGAGCAACACAGGGAAGGGCTGCAGTGCAACCAGCGCTGAAACAAGAGGCAAAAGCACATAATGGAGGGAAAGTACTCTGACATTTGATGCAACTGCTACAGAGAAATTCTTCCCTTTTGTTTTTAAGTTTATTGTTTCATACCTTATGCAAATCATACTTTATATAGTAAGCAATAATATTTGAGAAATATTCAAGTCAAATTAAAGGCTTCAATTGTCTTGCCAAAAGCTCTGTGATTTTCCTATAAAAAATTATTCCAATTTGTTGATCTTACATAGGATGAAACATACTGTAACAATCTTCATAATTTATGTCCTGTTGGGACACAATGATTTAAAGTAACATAATACAGAGCCGCATCACAGCTAATCTAAACCACCTGACCAGATAAACACCAGCTTCCCTTCTCTCTTCACAAAGGGCATTTCTGTTTATTGTCATATCATTTCCTCATTTTAGGAACATGCAGAATAAATGCAGCTAACCTGCATTTCAGTGGGAGACTGAACAAGCCTTTCCCACGTCGGGGGGTTTGTGAGCACACAGGTACCAGTACAATGTCAAGGGCTTACAAGACAGAAAACAATCCAAGAATTCCATCCTTGCGATCATTTACTGTGAAGCAAATAGATTCATCCTGTACACTCTGGACCAGGTGTGGTGTTACAAACCAGTAGTTTGGTTATTTGTTGTTTTGTAATGTCGTTAAAAAGGTTAATTCTTTAAAACAAATTGAGGGTTATAATGAGCCAAATTTTTATAAATACTTCAAATATACCTTTTGCCATGCTCACAGGAACTTGTGATTTGATTAACCAAATAGAGAAACCCAAATTAACCAATTATTTTAGGGTAAGGAGGTTCAGTGGGAGAAAAATGACAAAAGAGTTCAATATGGCTCTGGTCATGTTCATTTCTGGTATACAACTGCAAAGGCAGATTTCAAACTGAAGTTTCTCCAAGGTCTGAATCCCTTCACCCTCCTCACATATGCAAAACCTTACTAGGCACAGCTAGGAAATCTTGAGGGAAGGGTTTAAAGTTTCAATCACGAAAGAAAAAGTGCAGGAACACATGTGCACTCAGCAGATAACAATTCACTGAAAATATTTTAAATCAAAACAAAACGCCTGTCTGACCAAATTTTTATAAACTTGGTTGGGGAAGAGGAAAACAAACAATTGTTTAAGGGTGGTTTCAAATATTGCTTTCTGCCATTACTAAGAATTTTCAAAGCTTTTCATGCTCCATTGGAAACAGCTCTGCTTCACAAACTGTTCTGGTCGGTCTTGCCAAAGAAATGGTCTGATACACTTTATTACAAGTTTATCGATTTGCTTACCCAGACAAATATATACAATTACCTTTGTTCAAAAACATGAGTGTGTAAAATAGGACTCCTGCACAGAATGTAGTGAGATCACTGGAACACAAGCAGAAGGGTCAGGGCCAGTGGGCGTCAGGCCCTTGCTCTCCACCCCAGCGCCACTGTGCTCCTTACTGCAAGTCTCTAACTCAGTCCTACCAGGCCCTGCAGGCACACAGTCTCTTTTTATTATTATTAATTTTATTGAGAAACAAAATTGCAATGACACAGTCTTAACAGGCTGTCCAGCAGTTTTCACTGGACCTCTGTACAGGAATGAAAACAGCAAATAGTAGCACTTCTGTCACAACCTAGGGCTTTAAAGATAAAGGGAAAATATGATTTTGGAGTATTTTTTTCAGGCAACAGACATTCAGTAACTTGGGTCTGAGCTTGAGATCATGCACATTTGTAAAAAATTTAAGGAAACATTGGAGCATCGTGGTATATGCCTGTAATCCCAGCACTTTGGAGGCTGAGGCCAGAGCACTGCCGCAAATTTGAGGCCAGCCTAGGCTACATAGTGAGTTCAAGGCTGGCCTGAACTACATGGCAAGATCCTGTATAAAAAAATAAATAAATAAAAATTAGGTAACAGATTACAAATCTGTAGTATTGGTGACATTCTAGATTAGTGCTATCAACAATGCATTTTTGTTAAAAGTGGATCTTTCGTGCCCTACAGACTAATGTCCTACAAACTGACTCCATGACCTTTGCATTTATGTACGGCTACACAGGTATCCAGAGCCACTGCAGAGTCAGCTCACATTGTTCTGAAATGACAAAAGTTTAGGTCCCCATAGGACCTGATAATCTGGCCTTATACATGGGTACAGAGTCTTTGATGACACAGAGCTTACTCCTGCACCACAATGTGATTGCTACCAAGCCACAATCTCAAAATTCTGAACCTTTTTACTAACTTTATAACAAGGCATTATTCCAGCAATTTTATTTCTAGATTTGTATTCTATAGAAATTTTCACACTTGTTCATAAGTTGATACAAGGATATCTGCTATAGAACTGACAGTAATAACAAACACTGAAAAGAATCCCAATGTTCATCAAAGGGAGAATGGATAAATTATAGTTAATTTATTTAAATACCTGACTTGTAGAAGAATAAAACATTTTAAAAACACATATAACATATCAGGAGCAGCGAGTGCAATACAATGCAAAGAGTATCAGACCTAGAATCCAAAACCCGGGCTCTAGACCCAGACCCTGAGGAATCTACATGGCTTGGCTGGGTTGGGTTTCCCATTTAGGTAAAAGGAGATGATGTGCACCAATCACATGCCACAGCGCCCTCACATACACAGTAATGTTCAGATAAAGCAAAAAACAAACAAAAAACCCTAGGTCATGCTATTAGCATCTAGTATGCACAAAAAAAAAAAAAACAGAGTGTCAGATTATTTTATTTCAGTATAAACAATAAACTGCTTTTTTTTATCTTTATCATTTTATAGGGGAATACCAGACTAGATCCTCTAAACAAGATGCTCTTCTGAGCAAAATCAATTATTTCTTACTGACTATAGATCTTAGTGTATCTCATGGCTATTACTCTGGCCACTGATTTTCAGTGATCAGTTGTGAGAACAAAGAAGATAAGAGAAAAACAGTGACTTGTTTATTATTAAAACCACTGTAGAGCAAGCCCATGTCACACAACCCTGTGCACAGGCTTATAAATCCCACTTTACAGAGGAGAGAACAGAGGCTCCTGAGTTAAACCACTAGCCCAGAGCTACACACAGCATAGAAAGTGAGGCTGAGACTTGAATTCAAGTATGCCTGATTCCAAAGCCTGTGTGTATGTGTGTGTTAGGCATAAATCACCACTATCTGATTATAATTTTTCAATTTTTCTCTTATATCTAGAAATGAATTACAACAATAGCAATTTTCACATAATTTTTACTTTAAATTTTTAATTATAAGAGAAAAGCAAAGCAAGAAAGCTTTAGAAAAAGAAAAAGATCCGTTCTATATCTTTTCTATGCTTCTTTCCCCATAATTGTTGCAGCATTCATTTAGTTGTGTATCCTGAACCAAGCCACTATGTTAAAGAACAGCCTACTCATTTTCCATGTTGTGTTATGATTTTACTAACTTTTAGAAGAGTTCCATCTCACAAAGAGTACCTAACTCTTTTAAAAAGTACTTCAGGGACCTGCCTGTTAGCTCAATTGTTTAAGTGCCTGCTCACACAAACACAGTCAGGCACAAGATACCGCAGTTTGATCTCCAGCTCCACCTGCTTTACCAGACCCATCCTTAAGGCAGTCTGAGTCAGCCAAAAAAAAAAAAAAAACACCTTCTAAAAATTATTTCATGTAAATTATTCAATCAAGTGGAATAGACATGTATACCAAATACATCTTTTAAAGTCAGGCTTTCTGAACATAAAGATTCTTTGAACTCTCCATCAGTATAGGTTGCAGAGTTTCAGGATCAAACTTTCAAGTGTAATTGTGCAATCAGGGGTTTCTGGAATAAATGAGCAGTCTTTTTAAATCCTTTTTTTCAATGCCCAGTAAAAACGTTAGATAATACGATAGTCTTCTTTCTCAAAGCATCTATTAAACAACTGTTTGAATAGTCTGCTGTACTAAAACAACAACAGGAATTAGACCTCTTGAAAAAATAATTCACCCACTAAAATTGCACCAGCAGTGACAATGTCACCATACCTTCCAATGTCCAGGCAGTGTGCTGCAGTTACGGTCCCTGGAGTAGACTTGTTAGAAAACTGAGCTCTTGGGCTCAAAATACTTCCAGCCACAAAGGTGACAGTGAACATGCCACCCAACCTTCACACTTAACTCCCCTTGCATCTGTCAATAACAAAGCCACTCACAGAGAGGATGTGAGAAGGCCCAGGAGTTATGCCACAAAATAGCATTATTTATTTCTGTCCTTAGCGCTCAGAGAACATGACACTGCTCTGAAGTGAATCATATTTTATGTTTTCAAATTATGATCTCTGGAAAACTTCATAACAAGACCAAGTCTCTGTTATCCTCTTCATCTGCCTAATCTTACCACCAGTCCTACTTTAGGGTGCTGAGATATGTTCTTCCTTGAAACATAGGTAACTATGGCAAGTTGCAAATATAGGGCACTAATATATGCACTGCTGAAGTGACCACAAACATAGCATATTAATAAAAGAAATAAATACCCTGCACTGTAACTATGACAGGAGTAGGCATAAGGTCAGAAATAAATTAGGGAGGTTCTCAAAACTGTATAATTCTGATCCATGGCTCAGGAAAGCAGCAAGGTTGGAGCTGGCAGTGACTGCTATGATAAACTGACAAATTCCCAGGGCTCAGAAAAGCATACCTGACAATTTTTAGAATTTGATATCTGATTGTTTTTTTTAACAAACATGGCATTCTGCTTGAACTTTAAAACCCAGTGGCCTGGGTAGAATGTAACAGGAAAGTATCCACATAATCCTGAGACCAAGGAAGCCCACAGACTGAAGGGAGAGTGTGAGACAGGCTGTGCTCTCTCACCTTGGATAGTTACTTCTCCCTCTCAGCCTCTGCTTCTCTTCAAGGGCAGAAGTGGGCAGACCAGTGGCCACCAAAGGCCCTCCCACTGTGACCAATGTAAGGAGAAAAGTGCTGTGTTCATGATGATCTACAAAAAAAAAAAAAAAAAAAAAAAAAAAAAAAGATTCTTCTAGCACAGTGTGGGGTCTCCATCAGCCAGCAATCATTGTTTAGGAAGTGAGGGTCTTTTCCCTATAGTTGGGAAAAAAATCTGGAGTTGTCTGGCATAAAGGACCTCTTTGAAACCTCCCAAGTATTTTTACAAACCAGTAAAATTTTAAGGTGGTTAAGTGTCCAACCCTTCCTTTCTGTTTCTTATACTATGAGACAGATCCCAAGTCACAGATGTTTATCATTCACTGTCTTTCCAGCCATCTTTGTACCTTCCATGAGAAGCTTCTGCTCACTATCCACAGAAGGCTGTGCCTTCCTCCGATGCATGGAAGGGTTAGGCCTGGAGACTCTGCCTCTATATACATGATACAGACTGCAGAAGACATTAGTGCTCTCCACTGTTCGGCTGAGACTGTAGCCCTCTGCACTATTCTTGCTCCTGGCTTCCTCAAATTTCTCTCAAAACACTCTCCAAAGATGTTGAAGATTCCTGCTATGAACCAGAACATGCCTACAAAAATGGGTTTTGACATGAGTTAACTTTTGAAAATTCCAGAATCTCAAATCAACAAAGCCTGAAACTAAAAAAAAAAAAAAAAAAAGGCTATATTAACTTTTAATAAAAAGTTATAAATTCTAGCAAGGCATGGTGATTCATGCCTGTAATCCCAGCACTCAGGAGGCTGAGGCAAGAGGATGGTCATGAGTTTGAGGAGCCTGAGCTACATAAGCAAATTCAAGGCTAGCCTGCGATACATAGGAAGACCCTGTCTCAAAACAAAAGTTACAAATTCTAAGCCAGGCATGGTGGCACAAACCAATAATCCCAGCACTCTGGGATGTTTAAGCAAAAGAATCATAAATTCCAGCTTAGCTTGGGCAATTTAGTTAAGACTTTGTCTCAAAAACAAGAAGAAAAAAAACAAGAAGAGCCAGGGATGTAATTCAGTATATAAAGGTCCTAAATTTCTAAATTCAATCCCCAGAACTGCAAAAGAAAAAGTTACAAATTTTACCTGGCAGTACTAAAAGATGACAGACACTACATACTACATAACTAGGTTGCAGAGTAATTTCCTCACAAAGCTTAATACTCTTTATTATTTTAAGTACATTTCCTTTAAATAGTAAATATGAAGCTGGGCCTGGTGCCACTATACCTGTAACCCAGCAACTCAGAAGGCTGAGGTAGAAGGATTGCTTGAGCCTAGGAGTTCAAGGCCAATCTGAGTAACACACTTGAGATTTTAAAAAAAATAATAACATGGTAAATATGGTCAGAGAAATTCCAAAATACAGTATTTTCTTCAAAAGAGTAAAGAGGGCCAAGGAGATAGCACAGGGGGCCAGGGATATAGTTCAGTGGCTTAAGCACCTGCCTGACATGGGCAAGGTCCTGAGTTCGATCCCCGGTACAAAAAAAAAGTAAAAACACAGTTATAATAACAGATTAAGAAAAATATGCTCACAAATCTAAAAAAGTTACAATAAGGTAGCCTGTAGTTATATTACTCCATTTAAGTAAGCCCTTTGGACTTTAGATGTGCAACTAGGCTCTCCTTTATCAAAAAGTTTAAAATAGTACAGTGAAATAGATTTTCTGGTGCAATGCCTTTCTTTGCCACTTACAATTTTATGAGTAATAAATGTGTTGGTTACATCAAGTCAAATGGGAAATGGTTTAAGATTTTGATATAACATTTTAAAACCTGGTCATAAATTACTTTAATAGAGATATGTACTATATGCATGTGTGTATTATATATATATATATATATATATATATATATATATATATATATATATATATATTT
>PVKA01041440.1:0-18093 GCA_004027165.1 Ctenomys sociabilis | reverse complement strand
TTACATGAAATGTCCAGGAATTTAATTTTAACTCAAGTAAATCTCAGGAAGATTCCTCAATTTCAGTAATAAAAGGGGAATAGCAAACAAACCTACTTACATATTCTTAGTTATATGAAGGTAATAGGTAAAATAGTAGTTGTTTGCATCATTATAAGAAACATACTGAATGAAATCATAATAAGAATAAATACTGGGGTCTGGGAGGATAGCTCAGCAGAATAAGCACTTGTCTGGCAAGTGCAAGGTCCTGAGTTCAACTACCAGTACCAAAAAGAAAAAGAATAAATACTGAAAATCACACTAAACAAATCTGACTCTAAAATGTGTTATTTTATAGGAGTCTATGTTTATGACATTTTGTGTATTTCTTTGTCTTTTAGTTTCTTTTATGTGTTTTGTGCAGGGTCTCACTAAATAACTCAGACTCGCAGTGATCCTCCTGTTTTCAGCCCTCCCAGAGCTGGGATTACAGGTGAGTACCATCTTGCCTGGGCTCAGTCATAGGCTCAGCATGCCCAAGGGCAGGGCTGGCACAGGGCAGGATACTGGGGTTGAATTCTGGTGCCTGTGCTTGCCTAAGCAGGCATTTAGTCTGCTAAGGTATCTCACTGGCCCTTATCTCATAAATATTTCAGCTTCACATTCCATTTTGGATCATACTTTAGAACCACCCTATCTTCGGGCTGGGTGTGCACTGTAACAGAATACATCTTTCAGAAGTGAAGTAATTGTACTTGTGGCCAAGAGAGAGTAGCTCCCTCTTGAACTTTATGAAGAGTTTTTTTTTTTTTTAATACTGAAAGCTTTGAACTGTTTATTGACTTCTCTATAAAATCATTTATAATTTATAAAATGCCCACAAACTCTTCTGAATCTTCTTAGATTGTTTCTCTGGTTCATATAATCTATAGGCTAAAGTTCTTACTGATTAATACCTCTGTCTGATTCAACAAATCTTCTCATGTCACCCGGACATCCCCCCACTTATGCTTTGTAAATTGTGTCATTATCTTTATAGTTAGATAAAATTTTCTGTATATCATAGAATTGCTAGGCTTTATATGCCTGGCAATTGAAGAGGGTATTAAAAATAGAAATCTTTACTTGATGATTATTAATTTAATAAATCCATTAGTCATGTGCATTTGAAAGAAAATCAAAGAGAAACAATTCAATGCCAGCTTTATTTTTTTGATTTTATTTTTAATTTTAAAAATTGTTTAAGAAAGCCAGGAATATGCCTATAATACCAGCACTCAGAAAGCTGAGGCAGGAGGATACTGCAAGTTTGAGACCAGCCTGAGCTACAAAGTGAGCTTAAAGCCAGCCTGAACTGCATAGTGAGACCCTGTTTTGGAAAAGACAGAAGACAAACCAAAACAAAAGTTGTCTAGGAAAATGAAAAAAATAATACGCTAATAAATACAATTGTAAGAGAAATAGTCATTGCTTATTGTTAAGGATTGAAAACTTTCATCCAAAGCATCTATTCTATACCATAACCTTCATAAAACAAAAATAATTTTGTGCTAAAAAGTGAGACTCATGAAACTTGAATGTCTCGTCCTAATAGGGATTTGTGACCATTGCTACAATTGCCTGCTGCTGTAGTCTGAATGTGCCACTGAAAATTCACACTGGAGTCTCATCACCCTTGTGGGAAGCTGAAGAAGTCGGTCATTCTGGGAGGCGACTCATCTGAGGAGTGGAGCCCGCATGAATGGAACCAGTGTCATTATAAAAGGGCTGAGGGAGCCGTCTTCCTTCTCCCGGTGTGGGATGCAGCCAGAAGGGACGACCTAATTGCCTACCCTGACCCAGATAATGAAATGTTACAAATGTCTTGTGCTAATCAACATTCCTCTTTTGAAAGGAATCTGTTGCAGAGCAAATTAACAATTTAGAGAGACAGAAATGGTTATTATACTTATACTCTAGAAGAGTTAGCCATGGGTTTCCTTAAAGAGCAAAGCATTCCATACAAACGTGCATTCATAAAACTCCTGGTTCTTAAAAACTTTTTCAGAACAATGTTATTTGCAAAAGTGAAACTGTTTAGGATAACTTTATTTCTATCTTATAGATGGGTAAAATGTGAAGTTAAAACAAGTTGGTAAGAAGCAAGAAAGCAAAGGTATAGTGTTCTCTAAGCCATCCTCGATCACTTGGGTCACATTTGGCTTCAATCTACCAGGCAGTCTGTTTTAAAAATGTTCTCTGTGTCTGTAATTTTATAGTAAATCCTTAAGGTATAGAATGTGTTCCATATTAGTTATTATCATCCTGTGCCAAACTAATGAGGTAAAAATAGTAAATGTTGGAATTTTTTAAAAAAGATCTTTGCCAAGTTGGCAGACATGAATTCAGACTTGCACAAGCAGTAGGAAACAGAAACATTTATCACGGCTGCCTGTCACTTTGTGTGCAGAATTCATAATAGGACAGAGGGCAACTACAATTTACAGCAGATGCCAAAGTAGAAATGCATTTTCATCTCTCGTGAAAATCTCATTTTTGTGGAAAATAACTTTGTGCTAGCTGTATTATTTTAGCAATTCGAATATTTTTTTCTAATACTTTACCAAAGAGAAATATTTTAAAATATTGATTAATGCATAATCAAAAGAAATTTTAGCAAGCGGGTGGGAATTTGTGTATGGGCAAGCCCCAGCCACGTAACCACTGAGCCCAGACAGAGCCACTGAGGAATCTGGAATCCAGTGCTCCGGCTCCTGCTGTTTCACTGTAGACCAAGGGATTTCTTGGTGCAGTCAAACAGGAGAACGTTTCCCATTTATATTTCTTAATTGCAAATAGAAGACTTTTCCTACATGCAGAGAGAGGTATACGATCTCAGTAAGTCTTGAAAAGCTGGTGAAGGATAAACATGAAATTAAGGTTTTACTAGCTGAGTCTATTTATTAATTACATCTCCAGTTTACTACCAAATTAATATATTCATCATTTTCTACTCATGCTACTGAAAACTAGCTTCTGTTCCAATTTTTTTTTTTTTTTTTTTTTTTAGGGATGGGTCTAGGCTCTACAGGGTGTTCCGGGTCTCACTACTAGATCAGACTCGTAGTGATCCGCCTGTTATAGCCTCCCAAAAGCTGGGATTATAGGCACATGCCACCACGCCCAGTCTCAATGACTGTCTCAGGGTGCCCCGGGGGCGGGGCCAGCATGGCAGGCCCAGTGATCTAACCCCTAGTTCCTGCGCCTGCTTGAGCTATTTGGCAGGCACTAAAATTTATTTTGTAATATTTCTATGAGATGTACTGATGAGGAAGAGTGATTATACAAAGAGAAATATATTTTTTCTCCATATTTCATTCCCATGTTCCCAGTTTTGCTCCCCAGTCACATTATAAACACAAGCTTATAGTGATATAAACACAAGTGATATAAACACAAGTTAACTTATCCATAGGAAACCCACAATGACATACATCTGTATAACTCACACAGGTCCCAGCACTGTCTCATATCTAATTTGCATATTTCTCTTAATGTATTTTAGACATAATTCCCTGAGTCTGGCAGAACCAATGTTTGTCCTAGTGTGAGTATAGTATTCTGTCCAAAGATACCATGATGTATTTGCTGCATTCTAGAATACCATGATGTATTTGCTGCATTCTACTGTTTGTCTTTTATTATTTCACCTAGTTATATGATATCTCATATGATAAAGTTATATGATGAATGTCAATAATGAATACTTGATGTATTTCTAATTTTTGGTTATTATAGATGAACACATTGTAATATGTAGGCATATCATACAAGTTGTAGCCCTTAGAGAATGAAACAAATCCTTGGAGGTCAATATATATTTTACTCTTGAATGATACTGGAAAAACGATCACCAAAATGTTATGTCGCTTTCTCCTTCCACAAAAAATACTGAAGTTTGTCTGTTTCTCTGCTATCTGTTAATAATGTCACAATTAAGAAAAGAAAAAAACAGAGCCTGAGTTTTCACTTAGCTTGTTACAAGTTAGATTATATATCCTTTCACAGGTTTAAAGATCATTTTTATCTTCTTTTTGAGTACAATTTAGGTCATTTGGCCCATTTTCAATTTATTTAGTTTTCCTTGTTGATCTCTAAGAGCCTTTAAATATAAATAAAATGGCTCCATTTTTTTCTCATTGATGAATGCTTTGCTCTTGGCTATCTTTTTCTAGTTATTTCATGATTTTTGTAGAGTCAAAGTTATATTTCTGTCTGTTTTATATTTGCCTCTACCTATATCTAGCACAATGCCTGGCCATGGAAGGCAGCATACAGATGTTTGGCATAAATTTGTTATGTTAAAACAGGAAGATATTTATTTTTATCTAATATCTAATTGATTTCTATTCAGTATCTATTAGATTGTTGTGTCAGCTAATTTTCCCTCATTACTGGGACATATAACCAACACTCAAAATTAGGAAAGGTAAGGTTTATTTAGCTCACAGCTAGTGGAGGTTTCAGCCCATGTTCAGCTAGTTCCAAGGCAATGTGCAAAGTTTCATGGTGCCAGCGAAGAGCTGAGAGAAAAAAGGAGAGGCAGCAGCTCAGGCAGCTAGCCAGCCTCTCTCCCCTCCTTATATTATAGTACAAATTCCTGCCCCACATTAATTAATCTCAAGCTCTAGAAGCTGCCCCATGACTGCATGAGGATTGGGGGATAAACCTATGCACAAAGCATAACAACTATAAACTTTTTCAAGAATTCACTTCTCCAGATTTATTATTTATTTCCTAATAAAGCTTAGTGAATTAATTTTAGAAAAGAACTAAAATGTGTTATGTAGGGTAGAAGAGAAGGAGACATGAAAAGAATTAAAATGTGTGTACCAATTCCTCATGATGAATGTAGTTATTATGTACTGCAAACTTGTATAAAAAATAAAAATTAAAAGGAAAAGAAGGATTGAGATCAGAGCATGACCAGAGGCAGCCTACTGCTTGATACAAATCTTGAAAGGAAAAGTAGCAATCACTTCAAGGAAGGTACAAAGTCCCATTTGAACCATTTTGTCTGTCACTACTATTGAAAAAAAAAAAAAGGCCAGTAATAATTAAAAGAAGGGTATATAAGTGAGTGTCTTTCAGGGGCCATGTGGGAACCATTAAAGTTTGGGAAAAGGAAGAATAAAAAAAAAAAAAGTGTACTGGGACAAAGTCAGGCTACTAGGAGGGATTGCATGAAACTGAGAAAGCAGCAAGACCTGGAAACCAGCAAACCAGAGTCTGCTGAAAGCAGTTCTAATAGAGAAAACCTCTTCCCCCCGCTCACAGATTGCTAAGTAAAGTATAATAAGCAAACTGAGTCTACTGCCAACAACTAGATCTGTCCTACTGAGTCAGTTTACACGTCTAGAAGTAATGGAGCAATGGAATCATTGAGACTCTGCACCCTGCCATTCACACGAAGTCCAGAGCAATGGAAAGGCAACAGTTCCCTGAAATCAAAGCGACTACCAAGTCTCCGCTCAGCTCTTCACTAGATTAACTCATCTTGTTATGTGAAAAGTCTCTCTCATAAAACAAGACGTGTCCATTTCTGGGTAAGCAATATTGTGTTTCAATGTCTATTATCTTATGCATAAAGTATAAAAAAAAAAGTCACAAAGAAAAATAGTAGGCTGCCAGGATACTTTGGAACAAGTAGAAACAGAATGATACAGGACCAGAAGACTGAGATGATTAGATCATTTTAACTGACGACAAGTAATGTGTCAAAATTCATATTATAAAGGTGGATGATGTGGATGTATGAGAGCAGAGAAGTAAAATTATAAGAAAATTTAAAAAATTTTATCTGATTGAGGAAAAATATAATAAAGCAAGAAAGATATATGAGTCAAACAAAATACTATATACAGGAGAAACAAAGAGATAACAGAAACACTCTAGACAAAGAAAAAAAAAAAAAACAGTAAACAGGAAAATGGGTCAATGGAAATTGACCAGGCCAAACCATCAAGAAAGCCTGCATCAAAGCAGATTCGTATGTCAAAGACCTTGAAGGCAATATTAATCAATCTAACAAAGGAAAAGGAACAAAAGAAAGAGAGCTAAATTAATGGCTGAGAATTTCCCAAAATATACTGAACGGTATGAAACTACAGATTGAGAGAATTAATAAATAACCAAGTAGCATAAAAAAATATAAATATCCAAATTACCAGGTAAGAACTAAAGATGGGGAGAGGAATCTTGAAGGGACCCAGAGGAAAAGCATATACTTGATACTCACACAGGTGTATATGCATGAAAAATAGAATGCTTCTGAAGGCTTCACATTAGAAATTACTGAAGTTTAGACGATCATGAAATTATGTCATTAAAATGTCATAGTTAAAAAAAAATCCAGAATACTTTAAAGGGATGAGCCAGTTTACAACTACTAAAATATTTTTCTTTTATTATTTCTGAAAATAATTGTGAACAGAATATTAGAGGAAAAGGAAACTGAGTTGTAAGAAAATTTTACCTATCCCCTTGAAGGACAAAACTTGCTCTTCTTCAAACATAGATTTACTTAGTTCTAGGGATAATTTTTAAGTCTGCAAAATAACATATACTTTGGAAAACTTGGCAGCCAACAGTGAGTAAGCAAATGCATTAATATTCACAGTCCAGATGTAAAAACAAAGGCCCATTTCCCAAAAGCATCATCCATTGAAATTCAAGTTTAGGGCTTTTATTAAAAATGCAGAGACAAGGTACACATCTCTTAGTACTCTTCCCAGGTTGTTGATAAAGTTGTAGCAAAGCCAAGTTGAAAGCCAATACATAACTGTTAACAAAATATTTATGGAAAAGTAATGATGAATATAATTATTTTACCTCCAATTACAAAATGGATCCATAATAACTTTTCATTATTTAAAAATCAGTGGGTAAAAATTCAAAGTTATTATAACTTTAATAAAGAAACAACTCAGTGGTGAAAACTTGTAACTTGTCAAACATTATATTGATTTATTCTACAGAAAAATTACACTGGCAAATATATCTGTCTGAAGTAGTGCTTATGTTTTTTGCTTGACACTTATGTATAGAGACTTTTTAACTAAGACACAAAACACAAAGTACCTCACAATCGTGTATTATGCAAGAAAAAAAAATGGATCTTTTAATCACGGCCTGTTCACGGTGAATGAGCTCGCATAGTGGATGTAATACCAAGAGAAAACTTGAATTAGGCACATAATATAAAAAGCGTGGGCCTGAAAACAACTTAACTTGGACTTCTTAGGGTAAATGATTGATATCTGTGCTACAATTACTAGAAATGATTGACTGCTTTTGTAACTCTACCAAGCATAGCGTTTGCTTTTTGGCATGCTTGGCTCTACATAGCTAGAATTAATTAGATGATTGAATGTGAATTATTAATATTCTGGTATAAAAAAGAAAGCCTGCTGTAGGTTCTTAATGCACAGGACTTTTCAATACAATAACTGGCAAGCAAGGTAAAATGCAAGTAGGGGAAATTTGTAAGATGACATCATTTGTATCATTTAACTGTCTGACAGTTCCAGACATTATTTTAATTTTGGTCCTAGTACCATTTTATAAAACTTCACAGGCACTAGTTTACTCAGTGAGACATAAATGGACATACTATTTTAGTAGGCGTTTGTTTTGGCAGCTCTGTGGCAAACTCAGCAGCCTCTTCTGCACATACTTAATAGGATTCAGAGCGCCATGGGGAGGAACAGAAGAGAAATGGAAAGTTTAAAAAAATCGGGTCTGTTCTCCTTTACACACATTAAAAGAAAATAATCAATTCTAAAGTACCATCGGGATAAGTCATTTCTTTATAAAAATCGAGGTCACAGATATGTTGGGGGAAATTATCATAGCAAATAAAATAGCAAATATAAACCTAAATATAAAATTAACTAATTATATTCTTATACTTCCTAGAGAAGCAAAATCTAATTTTAAAGAAATGGAAAACCTTAGTGAAACCCAAGAGGATAGTTCCTGTGTTATAATTCTTTGGCCTAATTATCTGTATGTACTTATATAGATGAGAAATGCATTCCAAGTACAGAAATGGAATGAAGCGAAAATGAATGTCTGCTTTAGAAGTCACTCTGCTTCATTCTGAAGGGAATCTGAGATCACACTGAATTCTGACTGTGAAACAACAATGCACATATTTTAAAATTCAAATTTGAAATAAACTCAGAGTGGGATACAATATCCTCAAAAATAGTTTTGGTGTGAGCTATTTGATGGTCCTTAAAAGGTACATTATGATAGTATATTGATTTTTTAAATTTGGCTCTTGGAGGCCATCTGACTTGAGGCTATGGAGGCAGGGTTTCTGCGGCCTGTAAGGGGTGGGGAATGTCCTCATCCAGAAGACACAGCAGGTCAGCTCTCTGCCACTATAGCAAACACCTGACACGGTCAAGTTAGAGAGAAAAGGTTTCTCTTAGCTCATAGCTTTTGATATTTTAGTGCTACAGAAAGTTTATGAAAAGATGTACCTGTCACCAGGGCTTCTAGGAGAATGAGAAAAAATGGCACTAGTATTTATTTAAAATGTACAATACAATGTTAATTGGATGTGTGTTTTCTGGCTAAACACAAAAATGAAATGGAGGAAATTTGATCCCTTACTTAAATCTCTTAGGAATTAAAATTTTAAATATTTTATAGAGTCTCATAATATAAATTATCTTGTTCATTTTTAAAGATTTAACTTGTAGTCAGAAAATATATTGTATCAATTACTCTACTGAACAAACAAATACACATTTAATATATAACTTCCAAGTAGCTCATGCTTTGGAGCCCACACCTTCCTTCTGTCACTGTGTTAGTCGTCTCTGTAGCTGCTGTTACAGTTTGTATTTAGACGTCCCCCCAAAGCCTGCTGAAGTCTTGGGGGACAGGCTATTTGGAGGTGGCTGGATCTAGAATGTGTGACTGACGCATAGCATAATGTTGGGGTTAAAGGAGCTGGGATTAAGGCTGAGTGAATGCTGGAGCAGTCCACTGCTCAGACTGGCACTGCCCCAATCCCGGCAGTCTTGATAAGATAAAAGGAGCAGTAAGAGTCTTCTGGCCTCCCTTGCTCTTGTTGCTTTTGGTATCTTCCAGGCCACAAACTGTTTCTCTCTGCCTTGTGCCTTGTAGCTTAGCAGCCAGCTGATTATGGACCAAGACTTCTAAAAACTGTGAGGTAAATAAACCTTTTCTTCTTCAACTTCAGGTGTCAGGTATTTTGTATCAGCAATGAAAGAAAAATGGCTAAGATAGGTGCCAAGTCTTGGTTATCATTCCTAAAATTCAAGAAATGGAGGGGCAATTTAAGCTGAACTATTTCTAAATCAGAAAAGAAATTAGGTATGACCCCTCCTTTTGTCGGTGAAAACCAGACAGGGGCCTAATCCAAGTGGTGGCTGCGCATTCCCTCCTGCCTTCTCTGTGTCCACTCCTCAGGGGTGACGTAGGCTGTCTAGCCCTAGTACTCCTGCGCCACCACTGTGGCGGCCACCCTCTGGCCTGACAACAGCTTGAATGACGGCTGTGATGCTCCTCCCAGCTCCAACCATTGCTGCTGCCTTTCTGAAGAGCAATGGAGAAACCAGGCCTTCCACGGCAGAGATGGAGAAGAGACCAGGCCCACTGTGAATTTCTCCCAAATTGCTAAATCTCAGTGGGATGTGATGAACATATCTAGCCCCACTAAAGATTTCTCAGCAGTGTAGAGGAATCAGTTTCACCACCACCACCATCTCTGAGAAGAAGTGATAATTGTCTATCAAATAGCTCCTTATTCTTAAGTTCAGCTAACTGTTGCCATGACCACCACAACTCTCAGAGGTGCCCTGCAGTTCTCCTAGGAGTTATCTGCCATAGCTTCAGCAGGCTTGAAACTCAGTCCTACCCCAGATGATTCCTGATGACTCCAGTTTACGCCTTGCTTCTCCACATCCATTTCTACA
The DNA here is from genome assembly GCA_004027165.1 of Ctenomys sociabilis. Classification (NCBI taxonomy): domain Eukaryota; kingdom Metazoa; phylum Chordata; class Mammalia; order Rodentia; family Ctenomyidae; genus Ctenomys; species Ctenomys sociabilis. The sequence goes on along the minus strand of PVKA01041440.1, from coordinate 8,119 downwards.
GAATTATCAGGCAAGTCTGAAAACTGAATGAGACTGAGCCTGTACAGTCTGCTCCCCTTCTGCACCAGCAGTGCACCCCATTGCCCTTGGGTCTGTCTGGGAGGGTTCCTCCTGTGTACTACCATCTTGTGCCACAAGTTCCAAATAAGGTCTACCTCTCCTGGTCCTGTAAAACTACATTTTCATCAGGTAATATGCACAAATTAGATTCCAGTGAAAAGAGCTGATGACACATGGGGACACTGGCCATGAAGAGTTCCAGAGTCTAGAAGCAGTGGATGAAGACAGACTGCAGCCAACCAGAGATAAGCAGAGACCCACAGTGTCAACTGTCACCCACCAACATCAACTGGCAGCGTCAACTAGTAGACCATGGTGGAGACTTGCATGGATGGGTGGAGTATCCTAGACAGGCTGCAGAAGCTGGAGGATGAAATCCAGAGCTGCCAAAGGGGGCCGGGAGGCTCAGCTGCTGAAGGGCTGGTTGGGTGGCTCAGAGCTGCTGAGTTGCATAACTGCAGGGACACACTGGAACTCAGAGTTCAGAGCTCAGAGCTGTAATGTCAGGGCTGATCCACACCGAAACTTGGAGCTCAGAGCAATGCTTTGCTGATTCATAATTCCCATCTGAATTAGCAAGAGACTCTCAGTGGACTGGTAATTCCTTGATTGTTGGCACATCTTTCTTCATGGAAAAAGTAGAGACTCCCACTAAGGAGATCGCAACTCAAAATCCGGTGACCTGGCTTTCAGACTGGGTCTGCCATTAACTAATTTCCAAGAGAGATCAGCTGAGACACGTATTTCCCCGAAAAATAAAAGAAATATGAATGATAATGATAACAATAATAAATTATTCCTCTAATTATTGAAGAATGTATAAAGTATCTAAAGCATTGTTTTTCTCCTGCCAAAAGACACATTCAGTGTGATCTCCTGCACTTCCAAAAAACTGTCTCTTCAATTCTGCTGAATTTCCCCAGTGGGGCTGGTGGATGGATGCACTTATTCATATCATATGATTCCCACGTTTAATAGAAACAGACATGCCAAGAGGAAAGTCTCTCATGGTCAGAAAATAATTCCTTACAATTCAGCAGCAGTGAACACAACATAGAGAAACAAAAGCCCCAGTTACTTACAGTGTAAAAGAGTGCAAAGAGGGCTCTATCTGGTTGGTAATGAGTTATGATGATAGTAATCTAGGGCAGGTTATGGAAAAATATCTGAGGATACAATGAGAGACAGGAGAAGTATAAATGCCAGAGAAAACCACAATGCCATAGCATAGAGACAACCAAATTATCTAAGCCAATGTCCTACACTGTACACAACTGATTATCTAGGTATATGAAGTCCAGTAAAATGACTTAAGAAAATAAGACATCATGCTGCATTTATGGAATAGTATTCACTAGTTAGATTTTTTAAAAATAAAGGTTAACACAAAGCTGTACAAAACATGAAGTTGACCAGCATCACTTACTTCACAGGGTTGCTATAGAATTAAGGTTTTAACTTTTTTGAATGATGAAACAAGTATTTTTAAAATTTTCCTATCAGTTCCTTTTATTCAATTATGCACATTTTGTGTTTCTTCTAGTTTAAAATATCAGGTTATTTGTTTACAAATATATAAATTATTCGAAGTTTAAGCACATTAAGTTACAGTTTGTAAATCTTCAGCAATAAATAGTGAAATTTATTGTTCACTAATCCATAGTGATAAAATTATTTTTACAGCTACTAATTGAAGTAAATTTAAGTCATTCATACTCTAATTAAACTGAATGTTAAATTTTAGGATTAAAAGTCTAAAAATAGATTTTAAATATAAAAGACATTAACTTATAAATATGTAGAAAAAGAATAATAGATCTATGTTAATATATTATTAGACATTAACATATTTTATCTCTAGCATAACTAATTTAATTAGTGAAACTTACTGATATATCTCCATGTAGAGAAATTTTTTTTAACGTAACAGCTTGTAACCAAAACTTTAATCCCAAAGAGTCTCACCAAATATATTACAAATGACAGCATGACAAAATCTTGCACAGTAATGCAGTGTACCTGTAAACAGGCAGGACCTTGGGTCTTTGAAATCTCAGGTTTCGAAATAAAGATGCACACAGCTATGTACTCCTGTCACAGAGGAACACTTGTGACCTAGTAAAGGTAAACTCTCTTGAAATTTACCTCATTCTATACCAACCTGGAAACCTCTGCCCAGGATAAAGATTGCTTCCATGTTTTAAACCATACTCACCTAGTTTTGCATGTGGTCTTTATCTGTACCTGGGAGCACATTCATACACTATTATCTCAGCTATGAAACAGTCTTGTTCAATTTTTGCCAATTTTGTTTCTGTAACATTGGAACAATATTTCAGTCTGTGCAAGACTAAGTTCAATATAAATTTAATTTTGCTTAAGGGAACATTGTTAAGTAACAGTTGTTGGTGTTGCACACCCCAGTATGATCCATCTCAAACCTGAGAAAATTACATTGTCATGTCACTATTCCAAGACACAAGGGTGAACAGCTAAAACATCTTAAAAACGCATCAAGCTTATGAAATCTCAAACAAAACTTGGATTTTCTGTACATACTCCCGTCAGTGAAGTTAATTCCTGTACACTACCCTGACGACTGTTCTTCTGTTTCCTTTCATTTGACCTAGATCGGCTGTGAGACCTAGACAAAGAACAGGATGGCTTATGATTTCTTTCCCTAGACAGTGATCTTTCTCTTCTCCTCTCTCTAGAAAGAGACCTGCTCCAGCTGTGAGAGAAACCTCCTTTGTGGAGATCTGTGGCAAGGTGGAGGACTCCTTTTGAGAAAATCATGTCAAGGGCGATGACCCCGAGAAGCAGGAGGGCTGCGATTTCACTTCTCTTTTCACCATTGGATAGCTCCACTCTGACACGGAAGCTGCATAATGTTCCTCCATCTAGCTCTCAGACCGTATCCGCTGCATCTCAGGGTTCTTCAAATTCATCAAAAGCGAGGCCAGGAGGGTTTCTAGCAACCCACATGCTCCACAGTAGTCTATAATAGCCGAAAGCCCGTTCCAGCTCAGTCTTGTTGCCAAGACTACCTACATAACCCTTATGGTCCAATGAGCAGGAATCACTATGCATCTCGACATCTGGGATTAGAAATGTAGAGGCTCAAAACTACACACACCTAGTGGACCTTTTTGCTCCCCTCCAACTCAGCTCCTTTACACACACTCAGTTCCCCAGCATCCACAAAGTGGCATACAGAAAATTACTAATAAAATACCTTACTAGTGTTCCATTTTAGAAGTATATGGCAATATCACTTTTGACAACTTCCTTCTGTCCATCTTTCATATTCATCTTTCTACTCCATTAGTGTGTGAAACATTTCCATCTCTTTTTTTCACTTTTTTGTTTTTTGTTTTTTTTTTAATTTTTGTTTTATTGAAGTACAAATATCAACGAGATAGTTTTAAGATACCTTGACAAGATGGATTTGATAAATTAATACATTACAAACTGTTTTCATAATGTTTTGGTATCATAGAAGGTGCATGCATGATATTGTACTTACAGACATTATTACACTGTATAGTGTAGCTGTTTGCGTATCTTATTTTTTATACCTGATTACATCAAAGATTCAATAATTAATACTTTCTACCTTGATATTTTCCTAGTGGTTGTCCATAGTACTAGAAGCTGACATAATATCCTGTCCAACCACCATTAGTGCAAACCTTGCCTCTCATAGAATTATTAGAAGCACAACGTTATCTATCCCAACTGTACTGTCCATACACACACATCATGATTCTTCCTTTCTATACCCCTTCCTTTGTCTACACCTGTCAAAGATGGGCACTCCATTGTCATTCACTAACTTAGGTATTTCCATCTCTTTTTACATTCAGTCAGTGATTTCAGTGACTTAAAATATATAGTGACTTGCATGTCTACATCTTTTATCCACGTCAGTTACTCATGTGAATTTCTGAAAAATTAAGTATTAGGGAACATTCTTAAAGTGGATTTTCTTAACAGTATAATGATATATATTTTATTGTCATTATACTGTTAAGAAATTTCATTGTCGTTTCAACTGAATAAAGTCCACACCTATGATGCCAACTTTTAGAACGTCCTCACAAATCTGGCCACAGTGTAGCCTTGGCAATGGCTGTGTTCTACCTACTTCATACATTATTCATGATCCATGAATATTTGACCACAGTCTCTCCATCTGACTGGCTTCCATATTTCTGTGTGCCAAAATATGTAGCTTCAAGTATCAGATAATTATCCTTCTCGTGAATACCAATAGCCTTTGCATGAGATGCTCATATTATTTCACATTCTTTTCAGTTTGCCAAATGTGTTTAATGACCACCCTACATGGAGAAGATCCCTCCCTAGTGAGGGTTATTTTGTTTTCACTGTTCAGCATGGTGCTTTTCTCATAGCAGACTCATTAAATGCCAGTTGACTAATTCATTGGTGTGTGTGTGTGTGTGTGTGTGTGTGTGTGTGTGTGTGTGTGTGTTACTGAGAATGGAATTTAGGACCTTGTGTTTCCCAGGCAGTTGTTTATGAGGCTGAGCTATCTCCCCAGCCCCTAGTTGATTAATTCAGCGGAGACATCAATACTATTTTCTACTTTTTTTCAAGCTGCTGCACTCAAAACTGAATATTAAAAGTCCCAACATTGACATGATTTATGTTATTGTTTAACAACTGAAATAAAAACCACCCCATTTTTCATTTATCATCATGTTCAGTGGGACTGTCAGATGAAAATCTGATTTTAGTTAGGAGAGGCAGATAATCCCCACAATTGGCAGTATTGGAAAGAACAAAAGAAAACAACAACAAAAACATATTCCTGTATTGTTAGAACTAAGAAAATCTGCTTTAAGAATGTCCACCAAAGGAGCAAATCTCAGCGGGAATTCTTACCAAGGAGAAAAGTTACTTACTTCACAGTTACATTTATTGTCTGAAAAATAGTTTTCAAACTTTTTGGAGTTTGCATTGGTTCTAGATTGGTCCTAGGGTAGCCATTCCTTCCTGTCCTGCATGTCCTGTCCTCTGAATACTTGATTACTAAACTAAAACATCAAATGAGTTAAGATCTTATTTTAGAACCTTTTCGGAGCAGTATGTTTTGAGACTTTCAGGACCCTTCTCAAGATAATCCTGGAGATCTTGAATTCCTGCATGTGCAGATAAAGATAAAGCTTCTGTCAACATTATCAGTAAGAACACTTTTTGTCTGCTTTGCAAATATTTGGTCACAGTGAAATATGCAAGACACAGTAGGATTTTCAGCATCTTTGAGTCAGAGTGTAACAATGTTGCAAACAGTGATACATGAGAACAGTTTGGTTCTTTTTGCATGATTATTCAGTTCCCATGCAAGATTTCTTTGCATTTCCTATTAGCTACTAAAATAGTCGACATTACTCAGTTGTTAAGTTAAAATAATTTAAGTGATAAATCTTTCATCCAATGACAATGACTTTTGTTAAATATCATTTTATTAGAACCAGAATTTGTCCCCCACGTGGCTCTTCTGCCCAGTGGACGTGTGCATAATGCTGAACGCTTGCCGTCTATGCTTTTTGTTCACACCCTTCAAATTGTTTCAGTCCTCTTTTCTCTGACTCATCCATTGGCCTGGCTAGAAAGATTTAGTTCTTTCATCTGTTTGAATAAATTAATATCATATTTTAAAAGAAAATGTCTATTCTTCGTGTATTCCTCTTTGTATCCCCCACCAACATTTTTAGAAGCTTTTCGGATACAAATATACTACAGACTACACTGAATGTAGTTTTACAAAAGAAATATAGAAACAATAGTTATAATTGAATTAATTATGCAAGGATAAAAATGACTCATAAAAAAGTCTTCCATTATTCATTGACACATGATTAAGGCAAACTGTTCTTTATTATTTTCTTGGATTTGGCAGAGGAAGACTTTGAACTGTGAACTGAAGAAGAGAACGGAAAGGGCTCTGCACGGACAGATAGTTTACAGATGTGCCACGACACTCAAAAAGCCCACAGAGGAGCGCGTAGTTGTTCCTTACACTCCACGAGCTGTTTTCTGCCAGTGTACTGGGGTTTCCATTGGCAAAATTAATTTGACTTTAAATTACACATTTGGATTTTGTGGAAATGTTGTAAAACAGTTAAGAGTAAACACGAGGTACAGAGCATTTCGTGGTGGCCTTGGATGACGTAAGTATTCTTGGAGAACGAGATTTGGTGCGGTGGTCCCCTCTCACTTTCTCCCCATGTAAGTTCTACATTTTCACAAAATAAAACAACAACATAAACACAAAACCAGCAAAATATGGAATTTATTACCTAGGAAAGTCCCTTCCAGATTAAAAGATCTAATTAGACAAAATAACACATAAATAACACTTAACTTAATATCAAGCTAAATCCACCCACAGGCGTAAACATTCCCGCACAATGCTCCCAGACTGTGATCTTTGACTCCTGTCTTTAAAAAGATTTTAACATTAAAATCGTTTCTCATAATCACACAACAAAGATGAAGCTTTTATTAAGACCATTCCTTATTATACTGGGATGGAGGTCAAAGAGTGGGGTCTCTTATCCTTTGTTAGTTTTTGCAACAGCACTGAACTAAAAGCAAAGCTTCTGATCATGACAGCACAGAGACCATATTGCTAACAAACAAACAAGTGATATTAAGCAATTACCTTGTGCCAGTTTTCCTTGTGACTGACATTAGAGTAAGTCCTGAGAACATAGGAGTAATAAATACAAAAGCATGTACTCATCCTAAGCACACACACAGTCCAGTTTGGCCTTGTCTGACTCTCAATTCAGGCAAGAATACAGATGTGTGAGCATATTATTATTATATATGAAACATCTTGTGCATCATACTAACCGTATTCATTTACAGTTTAAAGAAACTGAACATTATAGAAACTGAGCATCTGAATTTAAAGGACTAAATATTAAGTTTCAAAGGTTTTTTAACAAGCATAGAACATACAGGTGCAGGAGAAAGAAGAGGCATTATTTTACAGTGGTGACCGCAGAAAGTTGGAGAAGACAGGAACATAGAACAGCTAAGGAGCACTGCAAGCAGTGAGGAAGCCCAGCCCAAGAGTGGCCTAGAGGGCTACTGCCGAAGGGGGGCGCTACCCGAGCCATCTGGCTTTCCCATCTTGCCACAGATGGATCCTGTGGTCCTATGGGATTTAATGTCTGCCCTGCTGGATTTGAATCTTGTTTGGGTCTTATTCCTTCCTACCCTCCTATGGCTCCCTTTTGGAATGGGAATATTTACCCTGTGCCACTGTAGGTTGATGACTCTTTCTTTCTGATGTTTAGAGAGTTTCACAAATAAGAATTTGCGATAAATATCAGAGGAAACTTTCCAGTCGGACTTCTCAGAAGTGTTAAACTGTTAGGATTTTGGCAACTCTTACAGTTGGACTGAATATATTTTGCATGAAGAGACCTAGATGACTCTTTTGGGGGTCAGGGATGAATGTTACTGTTTATATCTAGATGTTCCCCTAAAGCCTTATGTGACATAGGTAGGGCTTTGGGTGGGCAATGAGATCCAGGAGATGTGATACTCAGATGTAGCTTTGTCCACTCATATGCTGTATACTGCTTAAATACAGAATCTCAGGTCATGCTTCCCTGACACACCCAGACATGCGCAGAAATGTACTGCACTGATCTGCTAGGTATTTCTTAATCCAATCCTATCAACAAATCCAGATTAATGGTCACAATGCTATACATGTATCACTTATAGTGTGCCACTCTTCTTTTAGGACTATGCCACATGGCAATTAAATTAGTCTTTCGAGGAGTCTCAACACTGTTTTCCCAAGCAGTTGTACTAGTTTGCATTTCCAACAGCAAAGAGTGCTATTTCCCGCACCCTCATTGTTTTTTCCCCTTGATGACAGCTTTTTTGACTAGAATGAGATGGTGTCTCAATGCGGTTTTAATCTGTACCTCTGGAATCTAAATTTAAATTTTTCATAGATCTTTTAGCATTTTGAGGTTTTTTTCCCCCAAGGGATATATTCAGTTCATTT
>PVKA01041439.1:0-18087 GCA_004027165.1 Ctenomys sociabilis | reverse complement strand
AAAGGCTCTTGGTAACGATTACCTTAAGCATCTTGAAAGACAGGAAGGGCCATGGGGAACTCTGCCCCCAGTGCCCGCCACATTTCCGGATTACGAATACTCCCGGGGGGTCCCCCCCCTTTTTTTTTTTTTTTGCACACAGGGTCTCACTATGCAGCCTACATTCATAGTGATCCTCCTGTCTTTTGCCTCCCTAGTGCTGGGATTACAGGCGCGCGCCACCACGCCCGGACTCCAATTGCAGGCTCAGCGCACCCAAAGGCGGGGCCGGCGCGGCAAGCGGAAGCAGGGATCGAACCCTGGCCGCTACGCTTACCTAAGCAAGCGCTTAGTCCGCTGAGCTATACCGCCGGCCCTGCGGGGAGGGGCTGGCATGACATGTGCTGGGGCTCGAACCGTGGTCCCTGGGAGGCACTCTAGACCGCTGAGCTATCTTGCCAGCCCTCCAAGCATCCCTGGATCAACAGCCAAATCGTCTCACTCCAGCCCTTAGTGTCCCTTGTTCATGAGCTAAATCTAAATCTCTTCCTAGTTTGTCCCAGGACGGTACCGTGAGACTTCCGGACACCGCGAACCAGGGAGCTACAATATCAAGAAATTTCTCCAAGGTTCTTTTGCTCAACTTGAGCTTTTTTGCATACAGCAGCTCCTTTAGAGCCTAAAAAATTGGGGTTGACGCAGCGCCCATTGGTCTGTTTTACTTTCGCTTTTAGTCCGCTCGTCAGCGAACTCTTGCTCCCTCTTAATTTACAGAGAGAACACCCTTACCGGGTTTTCTGTCACTCTAGGTGACTCCCACGTCCCCCTTTAGCCTTGGGACCGTGGGCTGTTACCCGCTTGAAGCGGACCCCTGCTTACCGCGGGGCTTACTGGCCCTTACCGGGTTACCCCGTCACTCTAGTTGACTCCCACGCCCCCCTTTAGCCTTGGGACCGTGGGCTGTTACCCGCTCGAAGTGGACCCCTACTTACCGCGGGGCTTACTGGTACCACTTGCGCAGAGTTCCAACCAGTCACGGGACTGCAGTTCCCGGGTTTCGGCACCACTTGTCGCGCGCATCCTCGCCAGCAAGGAAGACGCGACCACTGGTTGTCTCTGCAATGCTTTATTCTTCCATGGATTGAGTCTTCTTCCCCTTCTGCTCCTCCGCTCCTCTCCTGCTCCTCCTCCCGCTCCTGACCCGGGCAAGCCCGCCCCAAGCTATATACCACAAGGCGTCCAACCCTGGAGTGACACGTGGGCGCAGCCAATTGGTCCAGATACGCAGAAGGGAGCCACAGTCTTTGCCTTAGTCATATAAGGAGCTGTTTACTACAGAGAGCACTCACCCAGCTGGGGGGTGGAAGGCGGAAGCCGGCGCCGTCTTTTAAGGCCCAGCTATTCGTGCTATCCTTGTAAAAGCTGTTCTTTTACCAATGTTTTGGCTGCGCCTAGTTTTTCAGAGGCGAGAGGCCACTGAGGAACCCACACAGGCTCCTCTGTTTTCCATGTTATGGGAATCCCCTCCCCAGTGGCCCCTAGGAAAAACCCAACCCCTGTCCATGAGCTCTTTGTTGCACCTGTATGGGCTGTTTTTGGCCCTGTAAGTATTTCCCCAGGCCGTGAGACGGATGGTGTCCCATTCCCTTCATCATGTTGACAGATGTAGGAGAATATTCATTACTTAAGACATACCCCATGTCCTTTTAGTAAGTCTCGTCCCCACAATGAAATTGGTAGCTCTAATACGTAGGGTTGCATAACACCGGAATGCCCCTCTTTATCTTTCCAGTGTAACTGTCTGGCACTCGTGTTTGGGGCCTGGGCATAGCCCAAACCCTGTAGGGTTTGGGAGGATGGTTGGATGGGCCAGCCCGATGGCCAGTCTTTCTGGGCAATAATGCTCTTGTCAGCTCCAGTGTCCAACAAGCCCAGGATGACCTTGTTGTCAACCTCTAACTTCAGGTCTTTGATCTAAATCTAGGGAAAGGAATGTCAAAAGCAGAGCCAGTGGACCCAAAACCCCCTTCTCCTCTGGTTTTGGGCGCTGCGGCGAAACGATCATGAAGGCTGGGTAATACTATCAATTGTGCAATTCTATCTCCAGGGGAAATGACAGTGATTCCTTTTGGGGATTCTGCCATAATTTTTATGACCCCTGTATAGTCTGGGTCAATCACCCCTGGGTGGACCTGCAAACCTCTCATGGTCATAGAGGATCTCCCTATTAATAGGCCCACCGTGCCAGGGTCAAATGGCCCTTTAAGATCCGACTCTATCAGCTGAACTCCCATCTGGGGAATCAGTACGAGTCCCGCCGAGCCTGCAGTGGCTCTCCGTGGTTCGAAGGAGGTTGGAGATACGGCCACTGCACCGGCTGTGGCCCCCCGCTCGGGCCCTCCATTGCCCCATATATTTGCGGGCCCTGAGGTCGGGGGCCCCACGGCCCGTTTTTTGGACCTGAACCTGAGGTGTTTGGGGGCAAAGGCTGGCCATTCACATCCTTTATGGAACGGCACTCATTGGCCCAATGCTTCCCTTTCTTGCATCTAGGGCACAGGCCTGGTTGGGCGGGGTGTTGTCCCGCGGTTTTGGTCCCACCCACTTTTTCCGGACAATTGTGTCTAATATGTCCTGCTTTTCCACATTTGAAGCAAGCCCCCTGAGCTCCCGGATTCTCTGGTCCCTTCTTTTGTGTCAGCTGTACCACCGCCGCCGCCAAGCTAGCGCCGGTCAGTGGCCCCCCCAGTTCTCTACTGACTTTAATCCAGACTTCCAGCCCTTTATATTTGTACGGACTGATAGCCGTACGGCATTCTTTGGTACACTGCTCAAAGATGGGCTGTTTAACAAAAGGCATTGCTTGATCTGCATCTCCAAAGACTTTACCCACTGCTTCTACTAATCTGGCTACAAAATCTGAAAAAGGCTCTGTAGGCCCTTGTAAGATTTTTGTGAGGTTGCCGGTCACCTCCCCCCCTGTTTGGAAGTGACTTCCAGGCCATGGCACCAATCTTGTTGATTTGTTCATAAACTTCAGGCGGATAACCAGCCTGTTGGTTTGCAAAGCGGCCCATGCCCAACAGCATATCTTGATCCCAGGCGTGATGGCCTGCAGCCAAGTTGGCTGCTGCCTGTTGAGCAGCGAACTCAAACGTATAAGTTTTCCAGTCCAAATATTGACCTGGGCTCAGGCACGCCTTGGCTATACCGTTCCACTCCGTGGGAGTGACACAGTGTCTGCCAAGGGCCTCCACCTGGGCTATGGTGAAGGAAACTGTGACGCCATATGTTCTTGCTGATTCAGCCAATGATTTGATCACCTTGAAATCTAGGGGCTCTTGATATTGATTCCCTTGGGCATCTGGAAAAACAGGGAGGGCCATGGGGAACTCCGCCCCCAGTGCCCACCACATCTCTGGATTATGAATACTCCCAGGGGGGGCTCCCCCTCCACTGTCCCCGTAGGGCGGTGGTGCCGTAGGCCCCACCCTACATTCTAAGAATGGGTCACAGAGACTTCCGTCTAACTGCTTCTTTCTTTTTGGTTTTTGTTTTTCTTTCTTGAGTTCCAACCTTTCAACGGCAAGGGCCTCTTCTAGCCTTTTAATGGTTTCTACCAGGTCGTGCTCATCTTCCTCCGAGTCCGAGGACTCTGAAGAGGATTCAGAGGAGCTCGACCCCGGGAGGTCAGAACAACAGCCTCCACTTGTCTTTTTACTGCCCTGCTTTGATCCCATTTCACTCTCGGCTTTCTCAGATCTTTCCTCATGTAGCTGTTCTAAAGCTGCCTGTCCGCTCTCTTATCGCCTCACTACACTGTCGATCCTCCAAGCATCCCCGAATCACTTTCCAAATAGGCCTTACTCCAGCCTTCAGTATCCCTTGGTCATGAGCTAGATCTAAATCTTTTCCTAGCTTGTCCCAGGAAGGTATCGTGGGACTCCCGGATACCGCGAACCAGGGAGCGACGATATCACACTCCTCAAGGAACCTTTCTAGGGTCTTTTTACTCAGTTTGAGCTTTCTTGCACGCAACAGCTCCCGTAGAGCCTGAAAAATTGGGTGCGAAGAGGACGCGCCCATTATGAAAGTTTCTTTCACTTTAGTCCTCGCTCGTCAGCAAGCCCCCGCTCTCCTATATCTACAGAGAGAGCAAGTAATTCCCCGCTCTTGACGCGGTCCCCCAACTTACTGTGGGACTTACCAGCATACTGCCTGACTATGTGGAGTTCTGAACTGTCGTGTCCGTACCGCTGGAATGAAGTTCCCCGTACGGGCCACCACTTGTCACGCGCAACCTCGCCAGCAAGGAAGATGCAACCACCAGTTCTTCTCCAAGCAGTTTATTCAGCCTTTTGCAATCTTCTTCCTCTCCTCGGGAGAAACCCGCTCTTAGCTAAATACCTTCTAGGCGTCCAATCCCGGAAGGCCACGTGGGCATCACCAATAGGTCCAGGTACGCGGAAGGGAGCCACAGTCTTTGCCTTAGCCATATAAGGAGCTGTTTGCTACAGAGAGCACTCACCCAGCAGGGGGTGGAAGGCGGAAGCCAGCGCCATCTTTTAAGGCGTGGCAATGCATAGCTCTCTACATGAATTGATTTTTTTTTGTCTTTTTTTTTGGAGACAGGGTCTCACTGTGCAGTTCAGGCTAGCTTCAAACTCACTTTGTAGCTCAGGTTGGTCTTGAACTCACAACAATCCTCCTGCCTCAGCTTCCCAAGTGCTGGGATTACAGGCATGCACCACCATGCCCTGCTTGAATTGATTTTTATAGAGGACACCTAGTATCCCTGTATGTGCTAATATTAATTGGTTTGGATATGTGCTAAGAAAGGTTATAGCTAGAGAGAACAGCTTATTTCTAGTTTTTTGAATCACCATACTGATTTGCATAGTGACTGTACTCATTTCATTTCTCCAGCAATGTAGAAAGATTTGTGCTCAGTCCTAGTCTTTCTCTCCCCAGCAGTATATATGTTTATTGTTTGTGTCTAGGTGCCCCCAAAGCCCCATGTGATCATGGGGCGGCTTCTAGAGTTTGTGATTAATTCTTGATCCAATGCTGGGATTATACGTGTGAGTGCTACATCCTCCCTAGGGCAGATAATCTGCATACAAATGTAAGGAGCGAATAGAGGCTTGCTAGCTGCATCAGCTGCAGCTCCTCTCTTTGCTCTTTGCTGTTTCTGCTGCTCTGAATGGCTGCCTTCTACCATATGACACACTGCCTTTAAGCCAACCAAGTGCATACTGAAACCTCTACTAACTATGAGCAAAATAAACCTTTCCTTCCTTAATTTTGGGTGTCAGATATTTTTCCCAGCAAGGAGCGAAAAGTAACTGAAACAATACATTATTTTTTTTGGTCTTAATAATAACCACAAGAGAAATCTCAATTTAGTTTTGATATTCCTAGTGATTCTCCTGTCTCAGCCTCCCCAGTGCTGGGATTACAGGTGTGTGCCACGAAGCCCAGGTTCAGTAGCTGGCATGGCTAGGGCCTGGCATGGCATATAGTACTGGGAACCTGGGTCCTTGTGCTTGCCAGACAGGCGATTAGACTACCAAGCTATCTCTCCATCCCTGAGCCTTATATTTTTTACTTTTATTTTATTATTATTATTGTTTTTTTTACAGAACTGGGGATTAAACTCAGGTCCTTGTGCTTGCCAGGGAAGCACTTACTCCACTGAGCCATCTCCTCAGCTAGTTTTGATATTCCTAATGCCAAAGATGTAGAACCTTTTTTGAGACAGGATCTTGGTATATATAGTTCAGGCTGATGTTGAACTTGTATGGGGACCGGGCTGGCCCTGAAGTTGTGATCCTCCTGCCTCACTGCTCTTATGTGCTGGTATTACAGGTGTTCACTATTCAAGCTTGGCCTGAATAGTTTTTTTTTTTTTTTTTTTTGTATATATATTAGCCATTTGTAGAAGTGTGTGGTCATTTGCCTGTTTGATTAAGCTATTTGATTTTTTGGTCGTAAGTTTTTTGTGTTTATTTATTCTAGATAGTCATCCTTCGTTGGAAGATTATTTTGCAGTGGTTTTCTTGCCTTTTGTCAGCTGTCTCTTTACTCTGTTGGTTATTCTCTTGCTGTGTAGAAGCTTTACTTACTCTAATGTCCCTTTCATTGATTCTTGTTATTAACTCTCACATTGTTGGAGTCCTATTGAGCTCTGGCTTACCTTATGCTTTTCTTTTAGGAGGCAAAACCATCAACTGAGGACTTGGGAGATAAGAAGGAAGGTGAATACATTAAACTCAAAGTCATTGGACAGGTGAGTGTCCTTATTTCTCTCCTTTGACTCTCTTCTAGTGTTGGAATAATTTCTTACACACAGAGAAAATAGTGTTTTAAGAAAGGCAGGCTAATTAAAAATGGATTTTTAAAAATTCAATTATGCGTGCATCTGTTAGATAGAGGTCAGCTTTAGATCACCGTAATTTTTCCAATTGGAATCGTATTCTCAGTTGGCAGGCTATATGGGGAAGTGTGGAAAATGCTATACCTTGGTAAGGCTAGGGCTCCCATTAAATAGAAGAGTCTCAGTCCTTCTGCTGACTCTGTGTGTCCCTCCTCTCCCCTTCTCCATGTGTCTCCTGTCCACGTCCCCTAGATGGTCCTGTATTTCTTGCTGACTCTCACACGTGACTTAAGGTAAGCTGAAGACTGTTGGAGGAATGAGTCATCACAATTTTTTAAAGTTTAAGAGAATTACAGTAGTGGGACATTGGTCTTGCTCTATCAAATCCTGCAAGTACCATCTCCTTGCATCCCCCAACCATGTGGGGGAACCAGTCTTCAATTCTGTGTCTGTATCATAGATAAAGGGTTTGTTTAGTGTGTGTTTCTCTTGATTATTAATAACATGTATTTTTTTTTCTTTTTAAAGAAATTTTATTTATTTTTTTAGCCATACCAGGGATTGAACTCAGGACCCTGAGCTTGCCAGGCAAGCACTTATTCTACTGAGCTATCTATCTCCCCGGCCCCATTTTTTTTAATACTAGGAATTGAACTAGAAATAGAATTCAGGGCTTTGTTATATTCAGAAGGCTGCACAATCCTCACAGCTAATTGTAGAACATTTCATCACCTCAGAAAGACCTTGTGACTTACCTCCCCACCCATTCTTCTGCTAGCTGCTGGCAAGCATTCTTTTTTTTCCCAAAAACTCTTATGCTTTTTCTGTCTATGAGTTTACCCATTCTGGATATTGTAAATAAATGAATGTAGACTTTGGTGTCTGGTTTCTTTTTTTTTTAATCTGTCTGTCTGTCTGTCTGTCTGTCTGTCTGTCTGTCTGTCTGTCTGTCTATCTATCTATCTATCTATCTATCTATCTATCTATCTATCTATCTATCTATACGTATTTGGTACAGGCTCTTTCTATGCAGCTTGACTCGTAGTGATCTTCCTTCTCAGCTTCCCCAGTGCTGGGATTATAGGCATGGGCCACCATGGTTTCAGTGGCTGGCACAGTGCGCCCTGAGTTCTGGAGTCAGCATGACATGCACAGCATGCAGTAATGGGGTCCTTACACTTGCCAGGCAGCTACTTAGACTGCTGAGCTATCTCTCCATCTCCTGTGTCTGGCTTCTTTCATTAGTGTGCTTTTAAAGTTTATCCATACTGTAGCATATATTAGTAGTGCATTCCTTTTTTCATGGCTGATTAATACTCCACTGGCTGGGTAGAAGTCATTTTGTTATGCATTTATCAGTTGATACTTTATTTCCCTATTGTGGCTATTATGAGTAATGCTGTGAACATTCATGTATACTTTTGTGGGGACATATGTTTTTGGCTTTCTAGGAATGGAATTGCTGGGTCTAATGTTGTGATTGTAATAACTTTTTGAGGAACTGCCAATCTTTTCAGCAGAGTCTATAGCCTTTACATTCCTACTAGCAGTTTGTCCATTTCTTTTGGTCAGTATTTTAAATCTTTTTTGTTACAGTCCTCATGTATCTTATCTGGTGTGTATGTAGCCAGCTCAGCTCACCCTGGGGGCAGGGCTGGTGTGACATGTGGTCCCTTTGTGCTTGCCTAAGTTTGCCTAAACAGGTGCTTTAGACCACTGAGCTATTTCATCCTGCCCTTTTTTAAATGTATTTTAGTACAGGGTCTCACTACACAGATCGGACTCTAGAGATTCTCCTGTTTTCAGCAGCCCAAGCACTGGGATTACAGGCATGTGCCGCCACACCCAGTCACAGTCACTGTTTCAGCATCCCCTGATGGTTGGGCTAGCATGGCACACTGCGAATTAAGCCCTGGCCACTACACCCTGCCTAAGTAGGCGCTTTAGTCTGCTGAACTATCTGGCTGGCCCTTTGTTTTGTTTTTTTGAGACAGGGTCTTGCTGTGTAGTTCAGGGTGGCCTGGACTCACTGTGTAGCCCACACTGGCCTTAAGTTTGCCGATCTTCCTACCTCAACCTCCCAAGTGCTGGGATTTCAGGCCTGTGCCACTATGCCCAGTGTTATTGTGGTTTGATTCGTAATTTTCTTACAACTATGATTTTGAACATTTTATTTTATGTTTTGGTGAGGAGTGTACTAGGAATCAAATTCAGAACTTTACCCATTTTTATTTTTAATTTAATTTAATTTATTATTATTATTTTTTGGTCTTTTTCAGATAGGGTCTCACTATGCAGTTCAGGCTGGCCTTAAGCTTACTTTGTAGCTCAGGCTGGTCTCAAACTCACAACAATCCTCCTGCTTCAGCCTCCAGAGTGCTGGGATTACAGGCATGCGCCACCATGCCCGGCTTTATTTTTAATTTTTAAAAAATTTATAATAATCTTTTTTCCCATTCCATAGTCATTTTGTTAATTAGCATGTGCTTTTTTTTGTTTATTTATTTGTTTTTGGTGGATATTAGGAACCTAATTCAGAACCTTGTGCTTGCCAGGCAAGTGCTTTGTTGCTGAGCTGTATTCCTGGTCCTTGCCCATTTTTAAATTGGATTGTCTTTTTTGTTGTTGTTGTAGTAGTTCTTAATATATTCTGTGTGGTAGGGCCTCTATCACATCATGATTGGCAATTTTTTTTTTTTAAATGTATTTAGTATGGGGTTTACAGAGTCTCACTACACTACTCATAGTGATTCTCCTGTTTTCAGTCTCTTACGTACTAGAATTACAGTGCACACTACCACATCCAGTCTCAATTGTCCCCTGGGGTTGGGGCTGGCATGGCAGGCCAGGGATTGAACCTCCGGCCCCTGCGTCTGCCTAAGCAGGTACTTTAATCCACAGAGCTATCTGGCTGAATATCTTTTGGGGCATATAGCTTTTACTCTTTTTTGTGTGTGTGTGTGTGGTACTGGGGATTGAATGTGGAACCTTGTGCTTGCCAATCAGGTGTTTATGCTAACGTATGAGCTATATTTGCAGCTCTCTTTTTCTTTGGATGAATTATATTTATTTTTTGTTGTTTTGTGATTTTACTGTCAAAGTTAAGAAGTAGTTGTGTAACCCAGGGTCACAAAAGACTTATACCTGTGGTTTCCTCAAAAGAATGTCTGGTTTTAGCACCTGCATTTTTGTCTTTCATCATGTTGAGTAGTTTTTGTTTGGGTATGTTGCCCCAGACCTGTTATTTAAGAAGAATTAGTTGAATGTAGATAATGTGGGCTTTTGGGCTGCCACTTTCTTTTTTTTAAACTTTCAATCTTTTATTCATTCATTCATTCATTTGGTTCAGGGTCTTACTACACAGCAGGACTGGTAGCAATCCTCCTATCTCAGCCTCCCCATTGCTGGGATTACAGGTATGCACCCTGTCTGGTTTCAGTGGCCAGCACCGCATATGGTACCTGGTGTGGAACCCAGGTCCTTTTGCTTGCCAGGCAGGTGCTTACATCACTGAGCTACCTCTCCAGTCCAGGCTGTCAGTTTCATATCCTCTGTTTATCGATATGCAATCTCTAAGGATTATTTTTTTTAAATTATTAATTTGTAGGGGTTCTTTATGTTATTTTGATTTCTCTGGTCTGTGTGTTATGAATATTTCCTCTGATGTGTCTTTTAACTTTTCTTTAACCTTTCTTTATGGTATCTTACTATATGGGCAGTTTATACTTTTAAAAAATAGGGTTAGGACTGGGGATATAGCTCAGTCTCATAAACACCTGCCTGGCAAGTGTAAGGTCCTGAGTTGATTCTT
This sequence comes from Ctenomys sociabilis, assembly GCA_004027165.1. Taxonomy (NCBI): domain Eukaryota; kingdom Metazoa; phylum Chordata; class Mammalia; order Rodentia; family Ctenomyidae; genus Ctenomys; species Ctenomys sociabilis. The sequence goes on along the minus strand of PVKA01041439.1, from coordinate 7,921 downwards.
GGTAACCCCCCAATTCCCCCCAAAAGGACAGAATTTACTTTCAAGGACTTTCCTAATCCCAGGAGTAGGAGAAAATTTTTTTCTCTTAAAAAAGGAGAAAATATTTTTTAAAATGTTAACTATCTTAATTCATCTAGGAGTAATTTTAATGTGTATTATATGAAGTATGTTATAAAGATTTTACATATTATCTATGAGAAAATAAATTTTTCTTCATAACTGTAGTCACAAACAAGAATATCCTGCACCCCCTTGAAATCCCAGCACTTCAGCTGAGGCAGGAGGATTGCTATGAGTTTGAGACCAGCCTAGGCTCCTTTAGTGAATTGGAGGCCAGTGAACTGTATGGCAAGACCCTGTCTCAGTCCCCCACCCCAAGAATATCCTAAGTATTAAACATGTAATATGTATTTGGGAATATGAAATACATTCATAATGATTAGCTTTGAGATTTTAGAGTGTTTAATACCAGTGTTTTCTCAGTGGTTTCTTGGCAGTCTTGGTGAGAGAAAAGAGTCTTTTGTTCCACAGATGAGTTTGACTGATTGAATTCTTGTTTTATTCATGTGAGAGAAATTCAATAGGGTAACTGTCTCAGTGGAGTAAGTTCCTTGTCTCATATTTTGTGGAATGCCTCTTACATGGATTTGATCACTGTAATGGCTCTTCAGTTGGCTGGGGTTATTTTTGAGTTGCTTTTATGGTTAACTGGACACTTTTTTTTTTTTTTTTTTAAGGAAGGGTCTATAGGATCTACAGGGTCTACAGCGTCTCACTATGTAGATTGGACTTGTAGTGATTCTCTTGTGTTCAGCCTCCTAAGAACTGGGATTACAGGCGTGTGTCACCATGCCCAGTTTCATTCGTGGTCTCAGCATTCCGAAGGGTGGGGCCTGGCATGGCAGGCTGGGGATCAAACCTCTGACCCCTGCATCTGCCTTACAGGTGCTTTTTTTTGCTGAGCTATTTGGCCAACCCTTTTGAGTTGCTTTTTAAGGGTTGTGATAGTGCCTCTTTTATTTCGACAGTGGAGTGGATATATGGTAATGAAGGAATGCATTTGTTGACATATTTTTATGTATGTTGATAGTTTTAACACCTAAGACAGATTATCTTTATTATTTCTTTTGTAATGGATACTTTGAGGAGTGTTTCTGTTTGTTTATTTGATAAGAGTCCAATTCTGTGGTTTAGGCTGGTCTTGAACTCACTATGTAACCCAGGCTGGCCTTGAATTTGTGGTGATCCTCCTACTTCAGAATCCTAATTGCTGGGATTACAGGTGTGTGCCACCATGCCCAACAAATGGTCTTAAAAATCCTGTTAAGAGGCTAGGGTTATAGCTCAGCAGCACAGTGCCTGCCTGGCAAGCACATTTATTTACTGGTAACAAACAAAATTTAAAAATCCTGTTAAGAATGGTATAAAGAGTATTTTGATAGAAAATATAGGTGGTAAAGTTTATGTTTTAGTTTTACTATATGTGTATAATTAAAGAATTTAGTTCAAAGTAAATATTTTTGCAGAGGGAATATTGTTTTTCTTTTATCTCCTTAGGATAGCAGTGAGATTCACTTCAAAGTGAAAATGACAACACATCTCAAGAAACTCAAAGAATCATACTGTCAAAGACAGGTTTGTATATTCTGATACTAAATATGATACTTTGCCATATATTTTTCTTTCTTGAAATCTCCCCCAAAGTTGATCCTGTTTTTTATTTTCACCATTAGGAACTCAAGGAAGAATTCTAATATTATTGTATTGTGTGTATTCCATTTGCTTTCTTGTCGACCATTTCAAAGTTTCAATTTATAAAGTGTGGAACTAGCTTGAGAGGAACTCAGAGTTTATAAATGAGTGTTCAGCTGTGTGTTAAATTTAAGTGTTAATGTTAGTTTTTATATATATAGTATTATAGATTTGTTAACTTTATTCCATGTCTTTAACATCAAAGAATTTTATTTTAAAAAGATTACATTTAGGGGCCAGGGATATACCTCAATGGCACACCATCTACCTGGGAAATGTGAGATCTTGAGTTATATTCCTAGTACCAAGAAAAAGATACATGTGGAAGTCTGTCTCAGTTACTTTTCCCTCCTTGCTGGGACAGATACCTGATACCCAAAATAAAGGAAGGAAAAGTTTATTTAGCTCACAGTTACTTGGCTGGCTCCAAGGCAAAGCCACACAAGGAAGGCAGAGAGCAAAGGGAAGGTAGAAAACAAAGGGAAGGACAGTAGTTCAGACAGCTAGCTAGCCCCTCTCTCGGCCTCCTTACATTGTAATGCAAACTACCTGCCCCAGGACAGGTGCGCGCACCCCCCACCCCCCCACAGTCTCCTGAAGCCACCCCGTGATGACTACATGAGACTTTGAGGGGGACACTTATACACAAACCATAACAAAGTAATTTATTAATAAAGAATCCTCACAGTTTATGGTCTTGAGCTGGATTAACATACTTTTAGCCTGCCTGATACATATTTGGACTCTGTTGCCACCTGGCTTTGTGATCTGGAGCATGCTGCTTAACCTCTTTCCTTTTGTCCCTGCTACTAAAAAATTATAGTGCTTTCTTCATGAGGTGAAATGAAGTAGCCTATATAAAGCTCAACATGATGCCTATAAATGCTCAATAAATGTACTGTATTAGTACTGTTAATGTTTTTCAGTACATGCAATTGAAATCAATATAATTTTAAAGTGAAATTATGCTTTAAATTAATCAGTATGTACTAAAATTAAATTGCAAAAACACACAAAGGAAACAAAAATATTGCAGAGTTGTGTTACGTGCTATTAATGGAAGGAGGCATTGTATGGACTTAATTTTTCTTTCAAAAAGTGTTACAAAGATTATATACCTCCCCTCCTTTCCCCATGTTTTCTTTTGTCTTTTGTGATCATGGGGATTACACCTAGGGCTTTTGTGCTGTACTGTGTCCTCAGCTCTTTTTATTTTGAGGCAGGGCTATGTTGGTGGGGTGAGATTTACAATCCTTCTACCTCAGCCTTGCATAGTACTGGATGCTGTGCCATACTCAGGAATTTTCAGTCTTTAGAAAATCTTTTTATTCATAAAAGGCTTGATAGTTTTTTTCTTCTGAACAACTAATGATAAGAATCCAAAATTTGATTTATGTGATCTTGCAACATTTCCCATGATAAATTATAAAGGTATAAGCTAAGTGTTTATACCTTTATAATTACTAACATTTTTATTATATAGATTGGTGTCCATTAAAGCTTTCTCCTCTTAATGCTGGGGATGACCCCAGGGCTGTTTCTTTTTCAAAAAATCCTATTTTTTATAATATTCTTTGTTAGTTTATTATATGACTTTGGGAAGAATTTAAAGGATTTTTTGTGGTTTTATATACTTATGTAATAATACACATTGAGAAATGATTTTAACTTATGTTTTTAGAACAGTATTTAAACACAGTAAAATCTTAATATAGTAGATATTGAACAAAACTTTCTTTTCCTCCTTCCTTCTCTTTCCTTTCTGTCTGCTTTATAGTACAGGAGATTGAGCCCAAGACCTTTGCACTAAACTCTTATCTCCAGCCCTTTTATATTTTTAAAATATAATTAATTAATTAATTTTTAAAAGGCAGAGTTTTGCTGCAGCCCAGGCTGATTTTACAATTTTTTTTTTGAACTCAGGCCCTTGTGCTTGCTAGGGAAGAGCTTTTGAACTCAGTCAGGGGCACTCTTCCTGCCTCTGCTTGAGTGATGGGAATTATACATGTCCAGCTAAAACTACTTTTGCTTGTTTAGTTAGGTACTGGTGAGGATGTTCATTCATTTCCTTCCTGATTGTATTTTATACCTAGAAAAATGAATTCACACAGGCTTGGAAAACGGTTTGGCTAGCATTGTTAGCTGTGTGGCTGGCCTCTCTTAAGTGCTCTGTAGGCTGATGTTCCCTTTTGGTGAAGTAAGAGGAACTGTTCATGCTAGAGATGTTTGCAAAGGAAAATTTATCGTTGTGTATGTAAAGTATGTGGTAAATGTTTTGGTAAATTGTGAATGGCATGGTAAATAGTTGGTACTCAATCTATAGTAATTGGAATAGAAGTAGCTGTCTAGAGTTATGTTCTTTGTATCTGTTAAGGTTTTTTCTGTGTATCAGAATTCAGTCTTCTAATATTTGTATATACATTCTCTATATATGTACACATACATACACACATATACTTTTTCTTTTTGCCTTTTTTAGGGTGTTCCAATGAATTCACTCAGGTTTCTCTTTGAAGGTCAGAGAATTGCTGATAATCATACTCCAAAAGAAGTGAGTATAGTTTCTCTCTGAATCAATTGTTTAAAATTCTCCCTTCAATAATTTGGTCCACTGTATAGTTATTAAATTGCCCTTTTCTGATATATCCTCTGATTGTTGTGCTATATTATTTGTCAGAAAAAATAATTGTTTGGGTTGAACTTTCAGTATATTGTATACAAAAGTGCCAATAGGAAGGAAGTGGAAATACAGTGAGTATTGAAATTGTTCTAAGGCCCAAAGGTCATCTCTCTCTTTTGAGACAGGGTCTCACTATATATCTCAGGGTCTCACTAGGGCCTTGAACTCATAGCGTTTCACTTGCCTCAGCCTCCCAAGTGCTGGTGTTACAGGTGTGCATCTCCATTCCTGGCATACTTAATGTTCTTTTTGACATTTTTCTATTTTCATGTTTATTTTGTAATACTTTTCAACTGACAGCAAAGTTATAAGAATAATGCAGAAATTTTCCATTATTCTATTCCTACATTCATCTGTTTTTATAATTTTGCTATCATTTATTATCTTCTTTTTGTGTATGTGTTGTGTTTGTTTCTCCTCCTGTTCCCAAACCATATGGAGTAAGTTGTATATAGCATGACCATTTATTCTCCTTAGTGTTTTGCTTATTTGGTTTTTAAGGCACTAGGAATTAAATTTAAGAGAGTCTTTATTCTGAGCTACAGATCTAGGACCCCCTTCCCCTTTTAACTTTTTACTTTGAGACAGGGTCTTGCTGAATCCCTAAATTTGGCCAGGTTCCCAGAGTGCTGGGATTATAGGTAGATGTCATCATGCCTGGCTTAAGTGTGTGTTTCCTTAAAGAAAAAAAAAAAAGGTATTATTTCATATAGCCATAGTTCTATATTAATCACTGGGAATTTAACTGTATTAGAACACTTAACCTACAACCTAGTTTTGCCATTTATCCCAATTATGCCTTTTTTTGAGACAGGATTTCAGTAGTTCAGGCTGGCCTTAAGTATGTAGCCCAGTGTAGCCTTGAACTCTGGCAATCTTCCTGCCTCATTCTCTTGAGTGTCGGGATTTTAGGTGTGTGCCAATATGCCTAGCCCAATTATGTCTTTTTTTTTTTTTTGTATGACCTCTAGCTTGCCAGGCAGGTGCGGTGGTACCACTGAGTTATACTCCTATCCCTAGTTATGTCTTATAACAAAGTTTCTCCATCCCAGGATCTAGTTTAGCATCAGGTACTTTATTTAGTTGTTTTTTGCTTATTTGTTTTTTAGGGTACTAGGGATTGAACCCTAGCTTCAGGCACAAGCTCAGAGCTACATCTCTGGCTCTTACATGTTTTTTTTTTTTTGAGACAGGATCTCACTGTGAAGTTCAGGCTGGTCTGGAATCACTATGTAGCCAAGGTTGGCCTTAAACTCATAGTGATCCTCCTACCTCACCCTCCTAAGTGTGAGGATATAGGTGTATACTGATACACCTGGCACTTAGGTGTTTTTTTAATTGTCTGTAATTTGGAATAGTTCCTTAGCTTTTCTTTGTCTTTGAGACATGGTCTTACCAAATAGTTTAGGTTGTCCTTAAACTTTAGGTGATCCTTGTGCCTCAGCCTCCCAAGTGCTGGGGTTACAGGCATATACCACCATATCTGGCTTATACATTGACTTTAAAAAAAAGAATGTATCAAAAAATAAAATTTTATGACAAAATAACAGGAGAATAGCACTAGGTCATGAGGCTCTAGGGACATCCTGATATAAACCAGTAAGAACTGGACTGGTATCTTGTTTACTCACCTCTGCTAATGTGCTCCTTTCCTGCTTACAGTTTACTCTTCTATATAGCTTGAAGACATACTCTCTGTCTTCCTGATTGGAAACTTCCTTATAATATTTGGAATTTTATTCTTTCCAGCCATTTGTCATGCTATATAAACAATTAAAAGCTTAAATATCTTAATATTCATTTATGTATCACAACCAAGATTGCATCATAAATTCACAAAAATCTGTCAGTTTTAGATGTCTTAATATTTTTTGTTGGGTGTGCTGACATATGCCTGTATTTCTAGCCCTCAGGAGGCTGGGGCAGGAGGATTACTGAGTTTAAGGCTAGCTTGTATTACAAAGTGAAACCCTGTTTTAAAAAACCAAAAAAAGAAAAAAAATTTTTTATAGTTTATAATTATGCACAGGGATGTTACCTGTAACATAAAAAATTTTCTGTTTGGAGATAACTAATTTTTGTTTTTCCCTTTAAATTTCTATTTTTCTGATGTATTACAGTTTTCATTGGAAACATTGCTAGTTTCCTGTTCACCCTGCCTGTCTTACCTTGCTTTGATAGCAAAATTAAGTTTCAGTCTTCCACAAACCTCCCTGAAGGTGACCACCTGATATTTATGTTGTCTGCCTCTGTGTAAACTCTTTTATTTTTTCCTTTTTTTTTGTCGGACCAGGGAGGGGATTGAACTCAGGCCTTTGCGCTTGCCGGGGAAGTGCTTATTCTACTGAGCCATCTCCCTGGCCCCTGAACTCTTATTTCTTAAGTAAACATAACAAAGCACTAAAATGTATAAAATGGAAAATAAATATATCTGGAATACTTGCAGAGAATTCCCCACTTCTCAGAAGCCACCATTTTTTTTTTTTTTTCCCTTTTTGAGATAAGATCTTGCTGTATAGCTCATGCTGATCTTGAGTTTACTTTGTAGCCCAGGCTGGTCTTGAACTTGCAATAAGCCTCCTGTCTCACCCTCCTGAGTGCTTGAAGGCGTACACTACCACACCCAGTCTACCACCATTGTTAATAGTATAAGTTAAAAAAATTTCAGAATATTTCAGTACATATAAAGTACATTAACAGAAGGAAAAGAAAAATGAGGGTCAGGGATGTGGCTCAGTAATAACACTTGGTTAGTATGCCAGCAATGCCAAAACAAAACAAACTTCTGTTTTGTATAATGAATAAACTTGCAAGTGAAATTTACTTAGGAATGTAAAAGAAATGTCTGGATAGATACAGAAAACACGAACCCCCATGGCTTTCTGTGTTTGTTTTATGGCATTGGGGATTGAAGCCAGGGCTAGTACTTGCTGAGCAACAGTATATTCTTTAGATGAAAGCGTAGGAGATTCTTGGTTGTGGAGCAGTATAGGGCACTTCTGGGTATTTTTGAGGACCTTTTTTTTCTCTCCACTTTTCTATTTGCTCCATAGTTGCAACCAATTTAAAATAGTTAAAATTATTTTTTTTTTTTCCCACTGCTACTAATATTATTTTTGTTTCTTACAGTTGGGAATGGAGGAAGAAGATGTGATTGAAGTTTATCAGGAACAAACGGGGGGTAATTCAACAGTTTAGATATTCTTTTTATTTTTTCTTTTCCCTCAATCCTTTTTTATTTTTAAAAAATAGTTCTTTTGTAATGTGGTGTTCAAAATGGAAATGAAAACTGGCATCCCATCTCTTTAAAACATCCAGTAATTTGAATTCTAGTGCTCATTATTCATTGTTTTTGTCGTGCTGATTTTTAGTGATCAAACCTCAGTTTTCTTCACATTGTCTTCTGCTTTTTAAAACTTACCTGTGTGTGCAGAGAGGCCACAGATTTCAGGACTGCATTTTCAGGCTTGTGGTCATAAGGTCAACCCG
>PVKA01041438.1:0-18089 GCA_004027165.1 Ctenomys sociabilis | reverse complement strand
GCCTACTTCATGATGTAATCAGCCTCTGTGTAGCATTGCCCTATAATGTTGTGTAACGTGGCAAAGCCTGATTGGGGGATTAACTTGTATAAATGGTGGTGTCCGACATTAGTGAGTTAGTTAGGAGAAGAAGAGTAAAGAAGAGGAGACAAGGTCGAGAGAGGAACTGGGCTCTCTCGGGGGGCGCTGACCTGGAGAATGATTAAAGCCTGCCATCGCCAAGAGATCTTGTCGGGTCTTCCTTTCCTGCCGGCCGGGAGGGGACGCCGCGACCCGACATATAGGGACCACACTGCCTTTGTGCTTCATGTGATGCAATTTGGGCATCTTCTAGTCATATAGCTGCAGAACTTTTCATTTCTATAAAACTCTGAAATCATGCCAGTAAACTAGATATTGGCTGCATGCAAGTAGCAATTTGTTACTGTGAAGAGACCTCAACAGTTCATTACTGGTAAAAAGATAGTATGTTCTGATTTGGTTGGATAGGTCTTTATTACAACCTTTTGTGAGTCTTAGCTCTATCATTTGGAAAAAGAATGGACTTTTGGAAATAGTACTTATGTTGAACTTCTTTAAGTTATCCTTCCACATACTCTAATGGAATGCTTTGTGCATTTAGACATTTTCAGTTTATTGTTATGAAAGAAAAATATGCTGAGTTAATAGAAAGCAAATACTGTCCTAATAAAATATAAAAATTAAAAGAAGTGAAAAGCAGGCAATCTGTTCTCTGTGATCTAATTTAATTTAAAATATATATGTATGTGTATGTAAGAGTGACAAAAGAATAACACTAAAAATCTCACTAATTATCTGGTGCTATGGGTGGTCTTTATTTTCTTTTTAACTTTCTGTAATTTTCCCACTTGTCTTGATCACAGTCTATTTTTAACATGAGAAGAAAAAAAATCTCTGAGATGTTATTTCCTCATTTAGAAAAACAGCAACTGTGTTTTGTAGTTCCTAATACTGCCATAAGAATCAAACGACATATACTATCTGAAAAAGACTGGAAGACAGCAGCTTTCTTAAATGCCAGCTGCCCTGCTTCAAGGCTAATCAACTAATATTAAAACCAGAGTAGGAATATTGCCTCTTTGCATTCCAGGCAAGTGGGTAGAGCATTTTGATCTACAGATCAAATTGGTTTATGCTGCTACAATTACAGTACAATGTGAAAGTAATTAAAGGTGAGTAATTAAAGGTGAAAACTGTACAACTCTGAGAATTTATGTCAAGCTCAGCCCTTTATATCGTTTGGTAGATGAAAAGCTTCTGAAATCAAGATTCAAATGAAAGTGGACAGACTGTGAGCTCAAGCAATAAAAGGGTCTCTTTTTTTTTTTAATGATACAAGTTCAATAACACTTGGTTAAATCAGCTTTATCAGGTTTCACAATTTTTTTTAACTGGTGGATAAAAATCACAGGATGGTACCTGGATTCAAGAAAGCATATAAATAGTATTACAAATGCCAGAAGTTTTGCAGTCTCATTTCATAGCTGTCACGTTGTATTAGGAAAAACACCTTTCTGTGTGTATTCAAACACACCTCCCTTCCCACTTTCATTCTTTGAACATTCAATTTCCATTATTAGAGCCGTTCAGAGGCAAATTCTTCATCTCAAAAACTGGAAGAAAAGCCAGCTTCACACTGTGAAAAAGTCACTTCTATAGTATCTGTTTTCTTCATGCATTCATTTACTTTTATTTATTAGAGGGGACATTTTTGGCAGCCAGTATGAATTCAGCAACATGTGGACAGGTGCGCCAGGTGTGTGACATGACTGTCCATGCTGTCCGTGCCTGCTCAGGCTCCTCCTAGCAGGGCATCCCCCCTAGAGTGATGGCTCATGGTGATCTCTGCACTCTTAGAGGGAGCCTTTGCTTTCCAGTGATAACAAATATATTTAAATATAAATATATTTCCCGCTGGACATTTAAATCTTACTGTGTATAGCAATGAAAATGGGAGTTTTAGTGCTTCTCCCAACCAAGTCCTCCTATTAAACTGGTTCCATTACATGTGAGAAAAATAAAGTTAAGGAAAAGCAATACGAGTGGCTGAATGGTAGTGCATGTCTAATAAGCACCTTGAAAAAGAAGGGTTCATAAAATAATATTTTCGATCTATTAAAATGAACGACATGTAAAGCACTTTGATATTGGGATGTACAATCTTGTTGATTCTCTCCTGTAGTAAGTTTGGATGCTTCTGTGATAGTACTAGACAGTTTTTTACCCTTACTCTCGGGTACAGACAGAATTTGTTCTGATGTGTGTAAGTGACCAGAGGACAGAGAATTAAGCTTCCTGATTAAGGAATCTCAGGTTACAGGTTTAGAATTATACTTCTTAAAATTTTCACACATAGTGCATCTCATTTCAGTTTTACCCAGAGAAGTAGTTTTTGCATGAAAGCCTCCCCTAGCCTATGGGATTTATATACCTAGATAAACTATCATTTAAAAATAAGAGCAAAAGGGTATGTTCAGATATTTTTAAAGCTGTTAGTTTATTATGGTCCCTCAGAATGTCATCAAAAGACACAATGGAAAAATAGAAATGTGGACTAGAGGAAAAAATAGTCAGAAATTCCAGTGAACACAGAGACTGATACAATGTTGGGAAATTTATTATTCTTACTGTAAGTGAACTAAGGCTTGCTATGTTATACCCTATATAAGATGATTATAACAAGGAAGGGGACAGTGGTGTAGTTAAAGAACAGATTATATTAAGGTCCTTAGGTGAAAGATAGATATATTAAATAAAAAGCTTTTTGAAGTATTTATAAATATATGTTAAAATTTCAGTGCAACATTGGCACAGTGGTGCCTACATATTATCTCAACAATGAAGGAGAGTGAAGCAAGAATACTATAGTTTATCTACCTTTTTGGGAAGCAGCGAAATCCTCTCAAAAGAAAGAAAGAAAAACAATTTTAGGGGGATGTATCTCAGTGGTAAAGTGCCTCTAGGTTTACTCCCAATACTGGAGAGAAAATTCCAGATAAACGCTAAAGAATAAAAGTGTATAGCTTCTCTTGCAAAATTTAATTTTATTTTGAAGAGTAAAAACACAAGCAAAAACAAAGAGAAAAAAGATAAAAACAAGGTAACATAAAACAATACATATGTTACAGACTTTCAAAACAAGAATAGCTAATTAACAATGATTGTTATATTACCTATATCATCAAATCTGTTGCTCAGATTAGCAGATATATAATACAAGATAGGGGAAATAGTTCAATACTGACAATTGCTTTCAAGAAATTGTAATTTTATTTCCTTGTTTTCTGTTTGAATTTATTTATATATTTAGTTATTATTCTTTCTGTGTGAAGGTTCTTACTAAGCAACTTGGATTTGTAATGATCCTCCCTTTTCAGCTTCCACAGTTGGGATTGTCAGCATGTGCCGCCATGCCTGGACTCGATCCTCAGTTCAGGGCGCCCAGGGGCAGGGCCAGCACACATGTGGTGCCAAGATCCCTTGCTCCTGCGCTTGCCAAAACAGGTGCTTAGTCTGCTGAGCTATCTTGAGGATCCTTTTTAAATTTATTTTAAAGGGAGTGTAATAATTGATTAGACATTAGAAATTATTTTTTGCACATTTGGAAGACCAAGATGATAGGTATTCAATCATGGGTTCTGTATTACTCGTTGCTGTCTGCCCTATAGATGCTCAGATAGCAGATACCAGCATGCAGGTTAGTCAAGGTGAAAACTCAAAACATTAACTGCTATTTTCAAAAGCTGATGTAAATTATGAGCACAATCATGTCAGCCATCCTGTATATGTGCTTTAACACTTTTCTGCCTTTCTTTTTTTCCTATCTTTTTTCCTTTCTCTCATCATTGATGTTTAATCCATAAGTCCAGATTTTTCTGTTTTACTATATTTATTATACCTTTCAGGTTTCATTTATTCTTTCAGAATCTTAAACCTGGGTGCCCTGAACTGAGGACCGAGTCCACGTACTGTGGCACATGCCTGCAATCCCAACATTGTGGAAGCTGAAAAAGGAGGATCATTACAAATCCAAGTTGTTTAGTGAGACCCTGCACACAGAGGGAAATGATGCAGTATTTATAAATGGGAGTCTGATTTAATTTCATCCACTTATCTATAAAGACTCTGAGTTTGTCTTTCTTTGTAGCTAAGTAATACTCCATTGTATACAATTACTGTATCTTTTTTGTCCATTCCTCAAGTGATGGGCATTTTGGCTATTTCCAAGATTTGGCTGTGGTAAATTGTACTGCTATAAACATGAGTGCACATATATCACTATGGTATTATATTTTTAGTTCTTTTGGGAAAATACCCAGAAGGGGGATAGTTGGATTGAATGGGGAATAGCTGAATTCCATTCCTAGTTTTTTGAGGCATCTCCACACTGATTTCCACAGTGGCTGTACTAATCTACATTCACACAAATAATGGAGTAGTATTCCTTTTTATCCACAGCCTCTCCAATATTTGTTGTTAGTTCCCATTCTTTCTGGAGTGAGATGGTATCTCAATGTTGCTTTAATTTGCATTTCTCAAATGACCAGTGCTGTTTAAAACTTTTTTCATGTATTAATTTACCACTTAGATTTCTTCCTCTGAGATGTGTGTATTCATCTCAGATGCCCATTTTTTTAATTGGGTCTTTAAATTTTGTGGTCCAAATGTGTTTTAGTTCTTTATATAATTTAGATAGAAGTCCTTTGACTGAGTGATGGTTGGTTATGATTTTTTCCCAATTTGTTGGTTCTTTTCACTCTGCTGGTGATTTCTTTTGACATGCAGACACTTCTCAATAAGTTGAGATCCCATTTGTTAATTCTTTGGAGTATTTCACATGCAGTTTGGTTTTTGTTCGTGAAATTTTTGCCTACTCTTGTCTTCAATATTTCCAACTGCTTTCCCTTCTAGAAGATTTAGTGTTTCTATTTTAATGTCTAGATCATTAATACATTTTGATTTTAGTTTAGCCCATGGCAATAGACTTGGGCCTGCTTTGAGTTTCTGATATGTCGAGAGCCAGTTTTTCCAGCACCATTTGTTAAAGAGGCTATCTTCCTTCCAATGAACCTGTTTGATGCCTTTGTCCAAGATAAGATGGCTAAATATGTTTGTAGCTGTTTTCCTATCTTCTAATTTGTTCCATTGATCTTTGGGTCTGTTGTTTTGTTAGAACCTTGCTGATTTTGTAACTTTGTAGTATAATTTCAAGCCAGGGATTGCAATGCCTCCTGCTTTGCCTTTGTTGCCCAAGACTGACTTTGCTATTCTAGGTCTTTTCTGGCTCCAAATAAATTTTAGGAATGTTTTCTCTAGATCTGTGAGGTACGTTGTTGGTATTTTAATAAGGACTGCATTAAATCTGTATAATGATTTAGAGAGTATGGCCATTTTCATAATGTTGGTTCTTCCTATCCAATGTCAAGGAATATCTTTCCATTTCCTGAAATACTCTTCGGTGTCTTTTTTTTAAAAGTGGATTATAATTTTTGTGGTATAGATCTTTTATTTCCTTTGTTAGATTAATTCCTAAGTACTTCACTTTTTGGATTGTATTATGAAGCATTTTGTTGTGCTAATTTCTCTTTCAGGATATTTCCTCTCTTTCAGTAGAGCAATGCTATTGATTTTTGGCTGTTAACGTTGTATCCTGCTTTGCTATTGACTATGTTTATTAGTTCTAGAAGTTTCTTAGTAGAGTGTTTTGGGTTTTCCAAGTACAGTATCATGTTACCTGGAAATGATGATAGTTTAAGCTATTCTTTACCTATTCTTATTCATTTTATTTTTTTCTCTTGTCCAATGGCTCTAGCTAATGATTCCAGACATATTTTGAATGAGAGTAGTGATAGAAGTCATCCTTATTTTGTACCTGATTTGAGAGTAAAAGCTTTCAGTTTTTCTCCATTTAGAATAATGTTGAGGTATAGGCTATCTGTTCCAATTATCTGTAGGGCTTTGATCATAATGAATGTTGGACTTTGTCAAAAGCCTTTCCTGCATCTATTGAGATGATCATATGGTTTTTGGTTTTGGCTCTATTGATAAAGTGTATTACATTTATAGCTTTGTATATGTTGAACCATTCTTGCATCCATGGGTTGAATCCTACCTGGTCATGGTGTATAATCTTCTTAATAATTTGCTGTATTCTATTTTCTAGGATTTTATGGAAGAGCTTTACATTTGTGTTCACTGGAAAGTTTGGCCTGTAATTCCTTCTTGGTTGGTTCTTTCTCCAGTTTTGGTCTCAGCATAATACTTGCCTCCAGGAATGATTTTGGCAGTATTTTTTCTTTTTCAATTTCTTTCAAAAGTTTGGGGAATATTGGGATTACATATTCTTTAAATTTCTTATAGAATTTAGCTGTGAATCCATTAGGACCTAGGCTTTTATTGATAAGGTTTTTTTTTTTTTTTTTTACTATTGCATTTTCAATTTCATTGGCAGATATTGGCTTATTCAGTCTTTAATAGCTTCTTGATTGAGTTTTGGAAATTTGATCCTGTCTAGGAATCTGTCCATTTCCTCTGAGACTTCCATCCTGTGAGAGTAAAGGCTTTCAGAATATCTATTGATGATCTCAATTTCCAAGGATCTGTACTAATTTTTGTTTTCATTCCTTATTGCTTGGATTTGAGTTTTGCTTTTCTTCTTTTGAGGAAGTTGACTAGGTGTTTATCAATTTTATTTAATCTTTCAAAGAATTAGTTTTTGGATCCATTAATTCTTTGTGTTGTTTTCTTTATCTCAATTACATTAATTTCTGCTCTAACCTTTATGATTTCTTCCCATCTTTGGGTTTTGGGCTTGATTTGCTCAGCTTTTTCTAGAAGCTTGAGATGCAACATTAGGGAATTTATTTGTTCTCCCTCTGTTTTCCTAATGTGACTTCATTGCTGGAAATTTCCTTCTGATAACTGTTTTCATTGCATCCCATAAATTCTGTAGGTTGCACTTGCATTTTTTTGATTGTAGACATTGCTTAATGTCTTGTTTAGTTTCATCTGTAACCCATTGTTTGTCAATGAGAATCTTATTTAATTTCCATATGTTTAAGGGGTTTTGTGGTTTCCTTTGTTGTTAATTTGTGTGTTACTTGAACTGTGGTCAGATAATATGCATGGGATGATTTCTGTTTTCTTGGGTATACTGAAGCATGATGTATGAACTAGTTTGTAGTCTATTTTAGAAAGAATACCATGTACAGCTGAAATGAATGTGTATTCAGATGTGATTGGGTGGAACATTGTATATGTCCACTAGGACCATTTGTTCAAAGGATTGCTACTTCAGTTCTGCTACTTCTTTGTTAATCTTTTCTCTACTTGACCTATCTTTTTTAAGATAATTCACGTTAAGGTCCCCTGTTAAGATTGTGATATTAGTCATTAAATTTTGTCATGTCCTTTAATATGTGCCTTATATAATTGGCTGCTACCAAGTTTGGTGCATGCATATTCATGACTGTTATCTCTTCCTCTTGAAATTTTTCCCCTGACCAGTATGTAGTGACCTTCTTTGTCTTATTTGATCATAGTGTGCTTGAAGTTTAGATTTTCTGCTAACAGAACAGGTATCCCTGCCTTTTTTTCTGCGGTCCTGTAGCATGTAGATTTTCTGGGATCTTGATTATCACATGGCTGGGAGTAGTTTTACTTTTGTTGATATTATTTGGAGTTCTATATGCTTTGGATATCTGAATTCTGCCCATATTTCTTTCCATCATTTGTGTTGCCTCCTTCTTTCTCACTGATACCTTTTAGTCTTATGTTGTTCATGTTTGCATCATCCTTCAGCTGCTGAATTCTTATTTCCTGGATCTTAGGTGTGTTAAAGAGAACTTTCTTAGCTTTTCAGTAGCTGCAATGTTCTTTTCAAGGTCTAAAAGTCTATTTTCACTTTCATTCAAACAGTTTTGTTGACTTCTAATAGAGTTTTTAATTTCTTGTATATCTCTTTGATTCTGCTTCATGGATTTTATTTCTTTCCTATATTGGTCATTCAAGATTTCCTGCATTTTTCTATTCTCCTCATTTTTTAAAATAAATATCTTCTTTAGAAATGCTTAGTAATTCCTTCCTCATGGTCATCATTTCCTTCTTTCTTTTTTACCTGTGAGATTATTTCGGATCGGATTTCCTCTATACCCTCCTGCAGTTATTTCTTTACTTTAGTTGATATTATTTCAGAGATTTCAGGCATGTGTTACAATTTCTTTTATAGTGATGTCTCCTAGGTTTGTTCTGCGTGGGATCAGGGCCTGAGAATGTGTTTTTGTTCTTTCTTTTGTCAGTTTTTTATTTTAGAGAGCACTCTTTATTTTGATTTCTGTGATATCATTTTTGCAAGTTTGGTAGTAAGTAGCTGTATCACTGCTGTCAGAGCCTCTCTGTAAAGAATCTGTTTTTTAGGTATCTCTCCCATGTGAGAGATTTTTCTGTTTTGCCCCAAGATTTTGCCTTGTCTGCTCATTGAGAGTGAGATATTGGCTTCCATTTGACACTTTCCTCCATCCTTTAGTGTAGTGCTTTGGTGAGGTTATTACTCAGGCACCTCCCTTATTAATGCCTGCTGCCTCCCCTGTGCCATGAGGATGTTCTCGTAGGTCTGGGCCTTGATCTGGGCTTGTCTGGTCCCAAAAGTATGCCTCAGCTCACGGGAGTACATCTACTGAACTCAAACTTGACTGGCAAGACCTGGCTTGTGTCTGCTTGCTGTGTTTGGCTCTTTTCAGCTAAACCCCATCCAGGTGGACTGTTGGACTGTCCTGTCCCAAGACTGCCTGGCTCAATACTCTTCTTGGTAGGCCCATCAAGATGGAGTGGGCCCATTGCCCTTCTCTGGATACTGTTCCCATGGCTAAAAGTCTATAGCTCCTAAACCATAAGTATAAATTTAAAAAGTATGTATAGAAAAATGTATTGTTTCATCTAGGACACAGGACAGGAAAATAAAAAATCATGAGAAATTAAAATTTCAAAAACTGGAAAAGGAAAGAAATAAGTTTAAATAGGTGAAAAATCATGTCAAATATGAATTAATGCAATCCCAAGTGTTTTTTCTAATGAGAAAGTGAGCACATTCAAAACTGAATTCCTTATCATAAGCACAGGCCAACATACCTACCCTAAACCCACTGCTCTGCATACCTTCTATTCAGCATCCAATCCACCAACAGGTCCTCTGGGCTCTTCCTTGGAAACATTTCCTATATTTGCCTACTTCTCACCATCTCCACTGTTGCCATGCTAGGCCATGCCACCTTCCTCTTTGCCTCTTAATTTGCCTCTTCATCATGGCCCTGCCCCTCTAAGTGCCACTCATGCTCCCCTTGCTCCACCTGTATCCCTGCTGTCTTTCTCATGACCCTTGAAATATAAATCCTGGTAGGACCTCATTCTGACCCACTTTCTTCCATGACAACCTGCTGCCATGGTGGTAGTCTCACTTGCAGTAAGGGCTCCTCTTTGCAGCATGTATAATAGCCTGTGTGATTAGACTCTGATGATACCCTTGACCTCATCTCTCACTCCTGTTCCCTTCCTCACCTCATTGGTTTCCAGTGACTACTGTGATCCATTGCTACAAACATGGCAGCTTACAAATACATTGTTCTGTTGGCTGGGCCAAGTGCCTACTGGATGCTCTAAGGAGATATTCTTGCTTCATCTTTCTCAGCTCCTAGAAGCATCACATCACATCTCATGGTCTCATATCTTCCTTCTATCAGTCACCTCCCTCTATCCTCACACTTCTTCCTGATGACTATGTGTCCTTGCTTTCCTGTTTCCTTGTCCTTGATTGCCCCAGGCCTACCCGCACATGCAGAATAATCTCCCCATTTCCAGAATATAATTCAGTCACTCTGGCAAAATGCCTTTTGCTGTGTAAGGTGGCAAGCACACATATTTGACTATTGGAGGTGGGTGTTTGGGAAGTCATTACTCTGCCTGAAACCCTCGTCTTGCTGCCACTACTTGAGCTCCTCTGTTTCCATAGCAACTCTCCTGCCCCACCCTCAAGACTCCCAAGCCACTGTAATTCTTCTTTATTCTGTGAGGCCTTCCTGTGCACTGTTTCAATTTGTACCTCATGGTGCTCTCAGTCTCCGCCTCTGTGTCTTTCTCTTCCTGCAGTGTTTAATTTTTGCAGACACAATATAAAATTTAATTTACTTAGGTATTAAGTGTGCTGTCCACAGCCCTCCACAAGACCTCAGAAAGAAGGAATATCTGTATTGTATGTATGCCTGTATCCTGTTGCCTAGAACAGTGCCCTGACCTTGAATGATATTCAAAAAGTATTAAATAAGTAAATAAATAAGTGGATGGATGGAAAGGTTATGAGATTTTTACCTGTTGTACTTATGTGTGTTATTCTTCGTATACAGTGCTAAAATAGTATATTTATTTAGTAAGTAGATATATGTATGATACTAAGATGGAGAGCAATACAACTGTTGAGAAGAATATGGTATTAGATAATCCACAAGAATTCAAAGCCCAGCTCTATAACTTGCTGTGTTGACCTTAGGAAAGGTAATGTCTCTATGCCTCATGTTTTTCAGTAACTTTTCATAAAAATGTCATACTAAAAACACCCAGTGGGACTCTTGTGATGGTTAAATGATAGGGGAAAACAAACATATCTGCTATTAATTATTAAGTCCAATTTTTTCCTGGTAAAATTAGAGGTAGAACTAGTGAAGACATATTTCTTGTCCTCTGCTGCAGAGAGTGGCCTGAGGTTAGGAGCAGATATCCTTCGATGTAGCAGATTGTACAAGATCAGAAATCCCACATGCATCTGTTGTTTGCTTTTTGTTTAAATTAAAACAAAAATGCAGCAGGAAGGAACTAGGGCATGCACCTTGCTGGGCTCTCAGAGTGGGTCACATGGAGCCAGTAGAGTGTGATTTTGGAAGCACAGCAGTGTCACCACCTCCCAGGACACCAGAGGGCTCCTCCAGGGTGTCCGTCCTGTCTTGCACTTGCTGTGCCATATATGTATATCTGGTAAGTGGGTCTATGGGTACTAACTCATAAAATGGAGGAATGCCTTTAAATGAGTCCTTCAAAGAAAGAACACATAGAAGATAATACTATAAATGGACAGTTTAAAACTACAGAGCACATCTTTTTCTTGTCATCTGCACATGAAATGAAAGCACTGTCCTGTAATCATATAAAATATAGTGCCAGGATGACTATTTGAAATATTCCATTATTGCAGCTAGGTGATACATCTTTTCTTAAGTATGTATGGTACCTTAAACTACTCGGCCTAATGGTAGTTTAAAGCCATTATTATTATTATCACAATACTTAAAATATCATTTAATAAAACATTATATTAAATTTTTATAGTTTTGTTATGACTTACCACTTACATTCAATGTGCACCTATTAACAGAAAAGTAGTGTTATAGAAAATGTATTCAAATATCACTGTACTGAGCTGTACAGTCTAACAGGGCTTAGCGGCAGGATGCTGATGTCAAAAATAAATGCAGAGCCCCTGCGATAGAACAGATGCTTACAGTGGCTTCTCCTGTCACCCCTGGCAGAGGTGAGCATGGAGACGCATGAAGCTTATCTGAAGGGGCAAGGACCCAGCTACAGAAACTCAAGCAGAAGCCTGAAGTGTGCCGTGGGGGGAGGGCATTCGAAGCAGAAAAAGTAAAGCTACTAAGGGCGTGGTGGGCTCAGAGACCTCGAGGGTATTCAAAGAGACAGAGCAGTGCCCGGGAAGGGGAAGGAGATCCACGTCTGAGAGCAGAAGCAGATGAGCACTCCGATGTTCTCTGGGAAGCAATCAAGTGCAGACGAAATGAAGCAGTAAGCCGCACAGAGTCTTTAGAGCCGGACCGGCTGAGGGCTGAGTCTAATAGTACCGCCTGCTCCATGACCCGGGCTAAGGAGTTTCTCTTCTGCAGTTGTGGACCTTTCATCTGCAAATATAATAATCATATCTATTGATGGAATCACTTCTTCGGTCACCAAGATGGTGTGCTCAGCTTGGCTGAGCAATGTTTGTGGACAAGAATAAAGATTTTCAAGGAGAGATTAGTACAGAGAGCAAACTTGGCCCAGCGTCTGGTAGACAGCACATGCATCACACCAGGAGCTTGCACACAGTACCACAGCCTCTCAAGACACTGAAGAAAGGCTTCAAGGAAAGGCAAAGGGTGGGGGAAGCGACCTCTGCGATGAGTTATGTAAGAAGATGACAAAGTGCTGAACTAAGAGCTTTGAGGAATTCCTGGGAAACTGCTACTAAAAGGACTTGTGTGAGTGGAGGAAAATAATGATTCTTTTCTTTTTTTCAGGGAAAACATCTGGCATCAGATCTACACACCATGCTCAAGGCTTGCCTGGTGCCAGAGCTGGGTAAATGTCTCCACTTACATAATTTAGTCTTGTGTCTTCAGCAGGGCTTCTCAATCCCGGTGGTGAAGAACCCAAGCTGAGTTTCAGACAAGACAGCACAGAGAAATATTTGATTTCTAAGAGAAAAATGAGAAATAAACAAACAACCCAGGAGAAACAGGGTTGTTATTGTGGGTGTGTGTATATGTGTCTGGAGGGGAGTAAGTTTTGTTTTGTATTTCAAATAAATGATGGAAAGAAAATTCAGTCAGTTCATGGAAAGAAATACTAACTCAAGTGAGTGACATCAAAAGTCATGGAAGGAGACAGAATTCATCTCCATCTCTGGGTAACCACACTGCCTTTTGTAACTCAATTAGGACTTCAGCACACTTTGCTTAGCACTAGTGTTCTTTTATCTCCATGATTATTTTGACCTCTGGATTAGAAATTTCTAGAAGGCATCCCTAGCATTGCTGTGCTAGCCCTTCTCACTGAGACAGTGACTGAGACTGGGTGTGGTGGCACATGCCTATAATCCCAGTGCTTGGGAGGCTGAAAACATGAGGATCACAAGCCCGATCTGTATGGTCAAACCTGGTAGCTCCTGTACTAAATACATAAAATAAAAAAAAAAAAATTCTAGGGGCACAAACTGAGGGCTACTTATCTGACATGGTGTTGCCACTTCCAGATACACAGGGCTTATTACTCAGGGTTCTACTGGTCATTCTAAATTTAATGATTTTTTTAAAAGACATAGACAATTCTCACCAGCCTGGGTTTTCTTTAAACTCTCATTAAGTCCATAAACCAAGGCACCACTGTGACACCTCCATGGGAGAGGCCCCATGGTGTTCAGATCTTCTTTTACCATGTGGCAAGAAGAGGTCATCTAAAAACAAGGACATAAGCCCTTGCTGGGCAGCAAACCTGTTGGTACCTGGGTCCTGGGGTTCCCAGCCTCCAGAACTGTCAGGCATAAATTGCTGTTGCTTCCAAACCATGCAACTCATGATATTTTGTTAAAGCAGCTCAGACAGATAAGGCACTGATTCAGATCTTACCATAGGAGCACTTCTTTATTGGGGAAATGAAAGTTATTGTACACCAGTGGTGGTGGACCTATGGCTCCCGTCCTGCAGCTGGCTGTTTGTTATCACTGGAAGTTCTGAAAGGTTTACCATCACTGCTTTAGGTGCTGGGCAGAATTTCCTCCCTTGTGATTATTTTTATCATCAAGTGGTGTGATACACATAGTCGTCTTCAATTCTATTCCTTCACTTCCTGATGGGATGCTTTCTGGTAAATTCTCTCCCTTCTCTGAGCCTCAAAAGTCTTATTTCTAAGTGAGACTCTAATACCTACCTTTAAAGATAGGTGCAAAGATTAATTAGAATACTGTGTGTGAAATACCAGACCCTTTGCCAGGCAAACATAACAGAAGAGATGTCAATGACTTCTGAACTCCCTGAATTCTCTGGCAGTGCATCATCTCATCTCTAGACAGGAGTCTAGGAAGCTGTTGCTAGACATGAATTTCTCCCATTGTTAGTGATTTCTCCCCACAGAGATCTTTCTTGATGTCACTTGCTAAACCATTACACTATCCATTGTTGTGGAGAGTAGCCAGCAGTTGTCACTTAGTGCAGTGGGAAGGCATGCAAACAAAAAGAGGAGCTATGCAAGAATATGTCATGGCATCCATGGTGGAAGAGGGGCTGGAGATGAAAGAGATTCACATTGGAAGCTTAGGATTGTTCCATGTGCCTAGAAGACAGCTTTGACTCCTTACTTTAAGGTTCCTCCCACTGCATTAATTAGATCATTTAAAACAATTGGTCATTTATCTTAAAAACTTACCAAGTATAGCTAATGTTAATGTTAAGAAAGATGAGTAGGGACTGGGGAGATAGCTCAGCTGTCTAAGTGCCTGCCAGGGAAGGGCAAAGACCAGAGTTCAATCCCAGTGTAGTACTGCATGCTGTGGCTGGCCCTGAAACTGGGTGTGATGATTACCATCTGATTACCGCCTGTAATCCCAGCACTGGAGAGGCTGGGACAGGAGGAACAGTCCAAGTCTGAACTGCATAGTGAGACCCTGCATCAAAAAAAAAAAGATGAGATCTACTACCTAGATACTTACAGGGAGCAAAGTATCTACCGCTTATTTCCATGACATGAACAACAACAACAAAAATCTCACAGAAGTCCAGATAAAGCAATAAGAAAGTACTCAGAGAAATCCCTGACACCAGAGAAGTGGCCAGAGATTCACTCCGTACTACACTTTTCCAAAGTACGGAGTAGAAATCAGACTTCTGAAGCCATGTCAATAATACTAACAATAATGCAATGGCAGCTTATCTGTATTGCACCTCCTGTGGCTATCTTGGTGATCTATGTGTTATTTATGTTCCACAAGAGTCCTGTAAGGGAAGCGGGTGCTATTGATCTCACGTTGACACCAATTAGATGTAACATGAGCAATAGGAGGGGAAAGGCCACTTGTTTGAAAAGTAATAGTTTTGTTGGTGAATTGCAATCTTCTTGTGTCCATATGTCTGTTTAACACCATTTTCATTGAAAAGCAATTTTTGTACGTAGTATTATGGATTTATTTTATGTAAAGTTATATCTGAGAAACAGTGTCTTTATAATATGAAATACCTTCCAGGTTGTGAGAGTCTACCTTAGTACCGCACATCATTTGATAGTTCTTGTCAGAATTTTACTTGTTATTTTGGCCTTGTAAACTGAACATTGTTGTCAGGCATGTGATTTGTAAGGCTGCCAACTTAGGAAATAAAGCACTTCTTATAATTAACACTCCCATTAAAATATATTTATTCCTTTCAAAATTAATGACAAAGATGACCCAGGAGAATTAATGAAGAGTCCTCCAAGAGACTAGTTATTGTATAGCATCAGATTTGATAAGAGATGTCAGCTAACCACCAAGGAAAGAACATATTCAAGCAGAGTTTAAATTTACCTGACATTTATATAATCTAGAGTGCTCTTTGTTCCATTTATCACTTCTTTAAGAAACTGTGTGACAAGCTACTCTATTATTTCTCCTGTTTGTCTCATGATCTGAGTTGCTATTTCATCCCTTATAGATGAAAAAACAAAATCAATAAGCCAAACTCTTTAACCTATGTTAGTTACAAGTTGAAAGCTAAATTTCAAATCTCCTGAACTTATTTTTTAATTCATTGAATGGAACTACTTCACTTCATAATAATGTACTTATTTGTTGTATATGTTTTCAAGATGTTGAAAAGTCTTTTCAACAAGACAAAAATAATTATTTATAAACTTACAGTACTAAATTTTATGAAGATTATTTCTTAGACCCTGTCTATAATGTATATATATTTCACATGTATGCAACATAAGCATATCTGATCATTTCAAGCTTTAGGGATTGTATTAATTTTAATCCCCAGATACTAACAGCCAGAGTATTTACCCTATGGCTTTCTATGAGATTCTACATGTAGTGATCCTCCTGTTTACAGCATCCCAAGAGCTAGGATTGCAGGACTGTGCCACCACGCCCACTCTCAGTTGTGGTCTCAGCGGGCCAGGCCTGGCATGACAGGCCTGGGCATTGAAACCCTGGTCCCCATGCTTGTTTACAGGTGCTTTAATTCGCTGTTCTATTTGTCTGGCCCTGAAAAAAAATTTTTTTTTTTACATACCAGGTTAGTATCTTTAATATATAATGAGCTTATACAAATTCTCTGACCTCATAGGTAGAGCAAAGGACACTGACAATCCACAAAAAAAGGAAATACAACCACCAAATGCAAAAAAGACGCTCAACGGAGCTAGAAATCCAGGGACTATGAACTGAGACACCACTTCTGTTGTTACCGAACAGCGGACACCTGGCCCTGAAAATTTTAAACATTAACTTCTAATTTTAAAAAAATTTGATGGAAATTAGAACTACAATCACCTTAGCTATTCTGAATATACAGTTGCATGATTTTTAATCTTTGCTATTTTTCCTATTTTTTCCCTTTTCCCTCATGTTTATTGTTCTTCGTGTTCAGCTTCGTTCTGTTTTACTGTATCTATTATTCCTTTCAAATTTTATTTATTCTTTCAGGTTCTTACATTGGGGAGATAATGACATTTACACATGTGGGTCTGATTTATTTCACTTACGAGTATAGCCTCTAGTTGCATCCATTTACTAATGAAGGCCCCAGGTTTGTCTTTCTTAATACCTGAGTAATACTCTATTGTATAAAAATAACATGCGTTTTTATCCATTCCTCAGATGATGGGCATTTTGGTTGATTTGAAGAGTTGGCTATAACAAATTATACTGGTACAAACATGGGGATGCATATATCACTATGGTATGATGTTTTCAGTTCTTTTGGGAAAATATTCAGAAGAGGAATAGCTGGGTTGAATGGCATTCCCATTCCTAGTTTATTGAGGAGTCTCCACACTGATTTCCATAGTGGTTGTACAAGTGTATGTTCCTAGCAGTGGATAAGGGTTCCTTTGTCCTCATAGCCTCCCCAACACATGTTATTAGCTGATTTCTTTATGACAGCCATTCTTTCTAGTATGAGGTGGTATCTCAGCGTTGTTTTAATTTGCACTTCTTAAAGAACCAGTGCTGTGAAATATTTTCTTGTATTTATTTGCTACTTGTATTCCTTCCTCTGAGAAATTTGTATTCATCTCAGATGCCCCTTTTTTTTGGATCAGTCTTTGAATTTTGGGAGGCTGGTTTTATTTGTTTTAGCCCTTTATAATATTTAAATAGAAGTCCTTTGTCTGAATGATTTTGGTCAAGATTTTTTCCCCAATTTGTGCATTGTCTTTTCACTCCATTTGTGACTTCGTTTTATATGCAGAAATTTTTCAGTAAGATATCAGATGTTGTTTCTTGAAGTATTTCCCAAGCAGTTTGGTTATTGTTCATGAACTCTGCCTACCCCTATGTCTTTAAGACTTCTACTTATTTTGTCTTCTAGAAGATTTAGTGTTTCTGTTTTAATGTTTAGATTGTTAATACATTTTGACTTTACTTTAGGGCATGGTGATAGACCAGGATCTAGTTTTAGTTTTTAGCATGTGGAGATCCATTTTTTCCAGCAAGATTTGTTTAAGAGGTTATCTTTCTTTCAGTGAACATGTTTGGGCCCTTTGTCAAAGATAAGATGGCTAAAGCCAGCAAGATAGCTCAGAAGATTAAGCACTTGCTTATGCAAACACAGTGACCAGCTTTTATTCCCTGTACCACATGCTGTGCAGGCTTGCCCCTGGGAACACTGAGCTGGCCACTGAAACTGGGCATGGTGGCGCAGTGCTGTAATTCCAGCATGGGGGAGGCTGGTCACAGGAGGATCACTATGAGTCCAAGCTGCATAGTGAGACCCTATATCACATACGTTTAAAAATTAGAATAAAATAAAATGTCTGAATATGTTTGTAGCTTGTATCTGCATTTTCTAATCTGTTAATTTGTCGGGTCGCGGCGTCCCCTCCCGGCCGGCAGGAAAGGAAGACCCGACAAGATCTCTTGGCGATGGCAGGCTTTAATCGTTCTCCAGGTCAGCGCCCCCCGAGAGAGCCCAGTTCCTCTCTCGACCTTGTCTCCTCTTCTTTACTCTTCTTCTCCTAACTAACTCACTAATGTCGGACACCACCATTTATACAAGTTA
>PVKA01041437.1:0-18089 GCA_004027165.1 Ctenomys sociabilis | reverse complement strand
ATCTGCATCTCTATGTCCCTCTAATTTTATTATTTTTAGAATGGGGTCTCACTATGTTGCCCAAGCTGGCCTCAAACTCCTGAGCTCAAATGATCCTTCTGCCTCAGTTTCTGAAGAAGTTGAGACTTGGCACACACCACCACACATGGCTATATTTTTTAAAACATACATTATGTCAGATTTTGAAAGATAATTTTTTTTAGTTCAAAAAATTACCTAGCCAAAAAAAATTACCTAGGTGATTTCCTCAGCCCCTCCCCCATGTCCACCATGTTCAGCCTGCATAAACAAAACCCTGTCTTAAAAAGGAAAAAAAAAATTACCCAGCAGCTTGGATGCAGCTCCATGGTAGGGCCCTTACCTAGCATGCACAAGGCCCTGGGCTCAATCCCTAGCACAGGAAAAAAAAAAAAAAAAAAAAGTTACCTAAAAGTTTAGGTAAAATAATATATATATATTTTTCGTCTGATTTTTAAAAGCAAATATAAGGGCTGGGGAGATGGCTCGGTGGTGTAAGTGCCTGCCTGGCAAGCTCAAGGACCCAGCTTCAATTCCCAGTACCACATTCTGTGCCCATCTGAGCTTTATAGCAAGACCCTGTACAAATAAATAAATAGGGAGCCCGGGACACAGCTTGGTAGAATAAGTGCTTGCCTGGCAAGTGCAAAGGCCTGAGTTCAATCCCTGGTTCCACCAAATAAATAAACAAACAAATGGAGGAAAATAAAAAAGCAAATATATACCTGAGCATGGAGGGACACACCTGTAATGCTAGCACTCAGGAAGCAGGAGGACTGCCTCATGTTTGAGACAAGCCCAAACTTCAGTGAGTTCAAGGCCAGCCTGAACTACACAGCAAGACTATATCTCAAGAAACACTGTACCTAAATGAAGGATGGAAGAAAAAAAACAATATAAGCCAGGTGCGGTAGCATATACCTGTAACTGCAGCAACTGGGAGGCTGAAGCAGGAGGATTCTGAGTTTCAAGCCAGCTTGGGCAACTTCATGAGACCATGTTTCATGAGGGTAAATAAAAAAGGCAAACATAACTACTGATAAACTCTTGGCACAACAGTTAAGAAAATAGACCATTCTATTAAAAAAAAAAAAAAGCAAAGTTACTGCCAAAATTCAAACCCATGATTTTGTAAACTGGGTTATAAACTACTCAGCAAACCATACCTTCTGCTTTTTCCAATTCATTTCCACTTTGAAACTGCTCAGAAGAAGAAATGAGCTGAGCCTATGGGGCATCTGGGCACAGCTGCCCTTCTCCTCTGCCTACTCCACCCTGAGGGCTTGAAGGTTTTATCTCAGGATGAAACTGACCAAAAATGTATAGCTCCCTCGTGTGCTGAACACAGAAAAACTGGGACTCTGGATGACAATGACAGCCATCATCAAGCAGTAATGTTGACCACGGAAGCTAAGGATGGAAGGGGGTTAACTATGCCCTAATATTTGCAATTCCTGGCCAAAACTAAACCTCCCTGAAATCCCAGCCACCTCTAAATCCATAAGGAGGACAAGGAAGATTGGTGGAAGATGGGTACAAAGGATTTCCCCAGCCCCTCCCTCATGTCTCCCATGTTCAAGGCACCTTGTTATGGCCTTTGGTGGCAGAGGGGCTGAGCTCTGCTCTGTCCCCAAGAGCTCTAGATTCATTTCTTTTTGTTAAGGCAAAGTCTCACTATAGTTCAGGCTTTGAACTCACTATGCCACTCTGGCTGGCTTAGAACTCACAGAAACCCTCCTGCCTCAACTGGCCAAGTGCTGGAATTATAGGTTTGCACTACCATGCCTGGCTTTTCTTTTTGTTTTTGCAGTACTGGAGGCTGAGACCAGGGCCTTCACATTGAACTATATCTCCATTCCTTTTTATTTTTTTATTTTGAGGTAAGTTTTCACTAAGTCACTAAGCTAACTAGGCTGTCAAACTTGTGATCTTCCTGCCTCAGCCTCTCAGGGTACCTGGATTACAAGTGTGCAACACCGTGCCCAGTAGCCTCATTTCCTGCCACGTTCACATTACTATCACAGCAAAATAACACTGAGTATACAGGATTTATAAAGTCTTTTTTTTTTTTTTTTAATTTAGTACAGGGTCTCACTACACAAATCAGACTTGTAGTGATCCTCCTCCAATTTTCAGCCTCCCAAGTGCTGGGATTACAGGTGTTTGCCACCATGCCCAGTCTCAATCACCCACCCCATCTCAGCCTCCCCCTCAGCATGCTCTGGGGGCGGGGCCGGCCAGGGATTCAACCCTGGCCCCTTCATCTACCTAAGCAGGTGCTTTACTCTGATAAGCTATCTGGCCAATCCTATAAAGTCTTTTTTTTTTTTTTTCTTTTTGCAGAACCGGGGATTGAACTCAGGCCGTTGCAGTTACCAGGAAAGTGCTTATTCCACTGAGCCATCTCCCTGCCCCCCTATAAAGTCATTTTATGTGAATGTTGAACATTTCCAGAGAGCCAGAGGGACCTGCACTTAAACACAGTTGTCCAACTGGTGCTAAGTCCCTTCTCAACTTGACCACTAAAACACAGACCCACTCCAGACCCCTCCCCCGACCTCTCTCTCTCCCTCCCTCCCTCCTTCCCTCCCTCCCTCCCTCCCTCCCTCCCTCCCTCCCTTCCTTCCTTCCTCACTGACCCAGAATGAAAATGCCACATGATACCCACCACCCCTAGTTACTAAGTTCACACTATGTTTAGCCCTTGCTTTCCTTCTAACAGAATCTCCCTTGTGTAGATCCATCTACAGAAAAGATCAAATACTCCAGAGAATGAAGAAACAACCCCTGACCAAGAAAGGACTCGGTTATAAAGAAGCATCACATTCCCCACTTCTAGTTCCATATTGGGACCTGGGTGGCAACAAACAGCAACCTAGAAGATCCCACTAGAAAAACAGAACCCAGTTATCTCACCCAATGCCACAATAAAACCCCAGTGTGTCCAACCTAGAAGAAGATATTAACTCCCAACACACAAGTAAGCCATTGACACTGAGGCTCCAGAGACCAAATAGTCCACGTCTCTAGAAACAGCACAGTGTGCACCTAAAGAAAGCACAGCTCACCTGGCATCCACATGCAAAGCTATGAGCTGCAGAATGAAGTGGGGGAGAACGGGGACAAGAATAGCCATACTTCTGGGGACAGGCAGGACAAAGCCTTTGCCAGTCCACAGATGAACACTGAACTTCTCAAAAGCTCTGTAAAATGCACAGAGATTGGAATGAGGGGTATTTGATGGGGGCAGCCACAGGCCAGCACTAGGCTGGAAGGGCCTGGGTTCTGGGGTTCTCCAGGCAAGGAACGTGGCAGATGAGATCTTAATTAACTGAGTGGCTCTCTGAGTTTCCATGGAAAAAAAATCACTTCAGGTGATCCTGACTCATGACAGGGAAATGCTTGGTATAAAGCACGGGATAGTGTTGTCTTTCAGATGAGAGTTGGCAAACTGAACTACCACAGGAGTCCAGGACAACTGGAGGCCCTTTACCTCCAAGAACCTGCCCAGGCTTCAGTGTCCCTTTCCTGTACCTCACCACACCAGAGAAATGTCAGCTGAGAGAGACAACTGCCATGAGGCAACTGCGCCCAGGGCCAAGTACCTAAAGCCACTGTCCACAGTGGACAAGACTCTCAAGCAAAGGGGCATAGTACACCAGACCATCAGTCTCTTCTTTTTCAGCTAGATACCACACCCCCTTGGGACAAAGTACACAGGTTCCTGAGCCAAAGGATTTTTTTCAGTCTGGCTCCTGCCTACCTTATGCTGAGTGCTAACATTTTTTATTATTGTTGTTTTAAGACAGGGCTTCATTAAACAGGCTGGACTTAAATGCCTAGAGCAAGAGATCCTCCAGCTTCAGCCTTCTGAGTAGCTGGGACTATAGGCATGCCACATCTTTTTATGTACTGTGTCTTCTGTCCACTGTATCTGCTTCTCACTCTATTTTCCTACAGTAATAACTTCTTTTTATTCATCATCATCACCTCTTCTAAGATGTTGTGCCCAAATTCCCAGGTAAGAAGTCTACTTTAAGGGTGCACCCAGATCAGGACCTTATATCTTATCCTCTGAGGTTGTCTCCTTTCTAGGCCTCATGGCTGTGCTCTTGGGGGCCAGGACTGGGACAAAAACGATGAGTGCTGGTCCTGGCATCAAGATAGGTCTCCTGCTGCCTGGCCAAAGACAGCTGCAGGAGCAAACAAGAGCTGGGAGGCTCCAGCCAGAGATCCCTGCTCCAGGGCCCAGCTGCAAATGAGAACACCCCCATCTCTCCCCACACCATCCAGTGCTCTAGCCCAGGCTTGCTGTTCTTAGACAAACATGGTTGGCCCGTCACATGTTGGAGGCCTCTGCTACTGGGATGATGTTACAGTCTATTTTGAGGGTCACACTGCAGCATCTGTCAGCAGGACCAGCCACACCCTCCATGTGTCATCACTTAAGAGCCAGAGATACCCACAGGTCCAGGAAATTGAAGAAGTTATTCCCCTGCCAGGGACCCTCAGCTTCAGAGCCTTCTTGACTTCCTACAAAGATCAGCCCAGATGCTTCTTACCTGCTGGCAACCCTGGCATGGCTGATATATCCCTACCCCACCAGACCTGCTCCTGGCATTCTAAGCTCTGGTGACTCGACAAATTGCAGCCAAATCCCATCAGTATGCAACAAGCTCTTAGCTCCAACACAGCCTCTACTTCACAGCTCCCCTGCACTTGTGAGGAGTGCCCCAAAAGCCCAGCACCCCAACACAGACCTAGTTACTTTTCAGACTCATAGGTCCAAAGGTCATGCCTGCTGGGAAACTCTCACTCATCCCTCACAACTGGGCCCAGGCTCCTACTCCTCTTGCACAAATGCTTGGAACCCACTCTTTATTGAGCAGGCCACAGGCTCCTGAGGACAACATGGTTGGCCCATACTGGCTTTACTTCTGTTTCTGGCATTGAGCCTGGCACATGGTATAGACAAATACATATTCTATAAACCTGATAAATGAAACCTTCCTAATGAGCTTTCTGTGTTGGTCTACAAAAGACATCATGGGACTGGCAAGATACCTCAGCGGTCTAAAGCACCTGCTTTGGCAAGCTTAGGGAAGCTCCAAGGGACGGCGGTTGGATCCCCAGCACCACATGCCGTACCAGCCCCTCCCTCAGGGCGGGCTGAGCTGAACCCGCCCCCCCCCCAAAAAAAGTCCGTGATGTGTAGCAAGACACTGTAATAAAAAAAAAAAAAAAAAAAAAAAAAAAGAATAAAAGACATCACAATGGATAGTGAGATGCCTGGGAAAGGCTGAGGCAGCAGGATCACAAGTTTGAGGCTAAGCTGGGAAATTCAATGGGATATTATCTCAAAATAAAATTTAAAAAGGATTGTTCCTGCAATTCCAGGATATGGGAGGCTGAGGCAGTAGGATCACTGCAAGTTCAAAGCCAGTCTGAACTACAAAGAGACACCCAGACTAGAAAAATAAAAACAAACGTAGTAAGTTCAAGGCCAGCTTGAAATACTGTATTTAGTAAGACTCTGAGGAGAAAAAAAAAAAAAGGTTTGGGATATAGTTCAGTTATGGTATGCTTGTCTACCATGTATGACAGCCTAAGTTTAATCCTCCATACTAAGAAGAAGAAAAAAAAAAACAGAACAGACATTGTGACAATAAAGGCATTTTGGCCAGATGTGGTATGACAGACCTATAATCCCAGCACTGGGGAGGCTGAGGCAGGAAGATTGCCTTGAATTTGAAGCCACACTGAACTACATAGGGAGACCCCATCTCAAAAAGCCAAAAGATAAAAAAGGCATTTCTGGAGAACACTGACACTAAAAGCTGAAATCATTAAATACCTGCTATAAAAGAGGTATACCCAAATCTATAGATAAAATAAGCTCAATGAAAAATAAGCTCAATGAACACTAAAGTGATCAAGCCCAGCACAGAGCATGCTCCACTTCTCTAGCTCCACTTAATGCTGAGCACCTCTCAGTTCTGTCCCCTAACATTTCAATCTCCTAAGAATCAAACAGGCCAGGGCCAGGGATATAGCTCAGTGGCATAAGTGGCTGCCTGGCAAGTGCAAGGGCCCAAGTTCAATCTCCCATACTGAAAAAGAAAAGGACATTTCTTCACTCTAATCCAGGGAAAGAGTGCAAGAGCTTCCCTGACAGGCGAAGGAGGCAGCAATAGCATGGACACATGGATCTGAGATCAGGCCAGTATATCTGACAACTTAGGCTACTCTACTGCACACGCTAAAGCTACAGCCAGGGAAGGCCACCCAAGATTTCAGGGATTCAGGGGTCACTCACAAAACAGGTACATCCATCTTCAGTTTTGCTCCAGCCATTTCCTAGAGATTCTATGAGGCTCAAACTAAATTATCAGAAAGAAAAGTAAACAACTAATTACCACTTGGGTCATAAACCAA
Organism: Ctenomys sociabilis; assembly: GCA_004027165.1. Taxonomy (NCBI): domain Eukaryota; kingdom Metazoa; phylum Chordata; class Mammalia; order Rodentia; family Ctenomyidae; genus Ctenomys; species Ctenomys sociabilis. The sequence goes on along the minus strand of PVKA01041437.1, from coordinate 11,636 downwards.
GCCAGGATCAGAAATACACCTTCAACACTGACAGGAGAGACTGGGCATGGTGGTGCTCACCTTTAATCCCAGCTCTTGGGAGGCTGTAAACAGGAGGATCACTACAAGTCGATCTATTAGTGAGACCCTGAACACCCTGTAGACCCTTCCCTAAAAAATACAAAAAAAAAAAAAAAAAACCACTGACAGGAAAGAAGAAACAAGTTGGTGATATCTGCTTGCCCTGTAACTGCTCTTGGATTCTTTGAAATCACACCTGGACCATACCAACATCTGGCATATCATGGAAAGGCTTTTAGAGATTCCACGGTGGGGGTCATAAATACACTTATCATGTAACAGTGATCAAATGAAGCAGGACATCGTAGGCATACATGACCAGAAACCTTTCAAAAACTGAGGTTTACATGGGCTGAAGATGTTGTGTAGTGGTACGGTGTTTACCTCACATGTATGAGTCCCAAGGGTTGATGTCCAGCACAAGGAAAAATAAAATAAAAAAGAAGATACAAATTGCACACCCATGACCTCGGCGATCAGAAGAATGAGGTAGGGTGGTGATCAGAAGAATGAGGTAGGGGGATCACTAAGGTAGGCCAGTCTGAACTACAAGAGCCTGTCTCAAAACAAAAACAAAACAAAACCATAAATAAATAAAACCTGAGGCTTCCAGCTATATTTACTAAATGTAAAAATATAAGAAATAGAGTCAGGTGTGGTGGAGTAGGTCTGTAATACAGCATACCTGAGACTGAGATAGGAGAATCACTGTGAGTTCAACACCAACCTGAACTGCATAGTGGAGCTCTGTCTCAAAAAGACAAAAGGGAAGGGGAGGGAAGGGGAAGGGAAGAGAGGGAAGGGGAAGGAAAGGGAAGGGAGGGTTGGAGAGAAGAGGAGAGGGGAGGGGAAAGGAAGAAAAGGGAAGGGAAAAGAGAAGGGGGGAAGGGAAGGATGGAGGGAAGAAAGGAGGGAGGCAAGCAAGCAGGTAGGCAAGCAGGCAGTTAAGCAGAAATGTTAAAAGCCAGTCAAAGGAATCCAGGTCTCTAAGCTTAGTATATGTGTGCCAAAGTGAGCATAGGTTTCTAAATTTAAATACTTCTCTTCTAAAAAGTTGTTCTTGTCTCTTACCAGCTCCACTACAATACACAGTATCTACAATATAGTAAGGAGTTCAAAGAAACTGCTCTACTCTCCTCCCTACAAATTTAGGAAATGTCCTTCATTTTCTTTGGCAATATTATAAGACTCCAGCATCCACATCATATTCTCGTCAACACTATTTTCAAATTCTTTATATTAAGAGACGAATTTCATTTTCATTCACACAAATTAAGGCATATTCAATAAATATTCTATCATATGGTGTGAAAGGAAACTAAACTTTAAAGCCCTTAATGAATGTTTCCTAACCAGGCATGGTGTCTCACACCTGTAATCCCAGTACACCGAGATCTGAGTCAGGAAGATATCTGCATTTGAGGCCTGCCACGATCAGAATTTCAGAATCATCAAGTTCCAGGGCTATAAGTAACTTGGTTCAGAAATACTTCTCTAAAGTTCACTCTGTTTACATCTTATATCTTTCACATTTCAATATTTGCCTACAATTTTAATATGCTATATAATTAATGATTTTCAATAAAGTTAATGAGGAATAAAAAAGCAATTTATGTGCTGATCTAGACCCCCACAGTGCAGATGAGGAGACTGAAGCCCAGGATCTACCCAAGTCCATAGTGCCCCTGCAAGCAAGAAAATTAGAAATCTCTAAGAAAGTAGGCAAAGCTCTTGCTTCTGGCAGTCCTGCCTCCAGCACAACCCTGTCTCAGACATGTCACACTCATCACAAGGGGTTAGTCTTTAGGACAGAAGACTTATTCTAAATGCTCAGGAGCACACACACTTGGGGTTGGCACAAAGGTCACTGGTAGAACTGGCAAACTTCCCACGTCAGACCTAAGGTCTGACAAGGAAAGCTTTTCCGAGACAGTTGTTATTATATTATTTCACAGCTTAAATCGACTGTTTTATTTAAACAAACTGCTTTTAAAAAGGAAAGACTAGGAGAAGAAAATGAAAAATATTCCCTCTGATGGCCTGTGTCTGTTTATATCACCCTAAAACAGGGAGTCTCCCTGATGCTGACTTTAATGAGGACCTTTCTAAAGCTGGCCCAACCGGTGTTCAAGTCCCTGAACTGAAAAAGTTTATGAGCACCAAGGTCACCTGATTCTGACCATGTGTATGCTGTTTACCCTAAGATGAGAGTGGTCACCGCAGCTTTGTTGAATGTTGCAAAGACTCTTAACTACTCCTTTGAAGTCTAATGGGGCCTCTACATGACTGAATGTCATAAAATAAGGGACTTTGAGTGCAAAAGGAAGTCACAAATACCAGACACTAGTTGGGGAAACCCCATTTTGGATGCTGAGTTGTGAATGCAAACGTGTTACTTGTCTCCCTGGTCTGTAAAGTATGCAATTACATCATCACTAAAAAATATCCCCTGCTTTTACCCACAACATGCCTACTTACTTAGACTTCATCATGCTCACAGTCAGGGACACCAGTGTCCTATATACCCAAATGCTAAAGCAGCGTAAATCTGTCACAAGTACCTAGGAGACCTCAAGCTCAGAACACAGATACAAGTCAGTGCTGGGGAAAAGAGGGTGGTATTAAAGTGCTTACCCATCTCTTCCTTTGCTGACAATTTTCACTTCAAAGTAATAAATACCACAGGCAGCAGGTATGGGGTGAGTGGCACGCACTGAGGCTGCATCTTTGTGATTTTTGCCATGACCTAATGGGATAGGACAAGGTAGAAATTTTAGCAGAAGGAAATGCAAATTCACTGTTCTCTGCTCCATGGCAACTTCACCCATCTCTGGACAAAGGAAGCCTTACAGTCTGAGAAATAATCAGTCAACTGAGTAAATAAACATGCCTTGCACCTTTGATTCACCTCCTCCCAGAGACTAGCAGGCCCGAGACACTGTCTTCCACAAAACTAGTGGCAATGTGCGTGCATGAGAAAAATACCCGAGTGCTTTTGGCAGTCTCTCCAGAACCCAGGCAGTCTGAAAGTCCACAAGTCATTCCCATCATCAACAACTTTAGGACAGAAAGCCAAGCCCATTCTTGGATGACAGGCAGGCAGATCAGGCCATGCACCTTTTGGCTAATGGTGGGAGATGTTACAACCACTTTTTTCAGACACTCCTGAAACAAAGCAGTGGCCCAGCTGAAGTTGGGAGTTAGCCCAGGACACGCAGGGAAGCCCTAAAGTGGAAGGTCCAGTCCAGCACTGAGTCCGGACACCTGTTGCAGCTCTCTTGACGTCGGGTGTCTTGAGGCACAGCAAATCAGGCAGTCTATCTCGGCCTGATCAACCCTACCACTCTGGACACTCCACAGGGATCAAGGCCTAATCTGGGGCACCCAGGCAGGGAAAAGAACGTGATGGTGTAGAAGCGAAGCCTCAGATCCGCTCTGCAGACGCTCTTCACTAGTGCCCCGGCGGTCACACAGGACGGATACCTTTGTAGTGGACGCGGAGGTTGCCCTGGGAGAGGCCGATGTAGTTGTACTTGTCCTTGGGGCTCCAAGAACGCGGCAGCGGCGTCTCGTGCTGGTTGACTGCGGGGTACAGGCGTTGCAAACGCTGGCTCAGCTCCTGCTCTCCGGGGGACGGCAGCCCGCCCCCAGAACCCCCGCCGGAGGAGTCCCCAGCCTGAGGGCTCCCAGCTCCTGGGTCCGCCGTCGCCGCCGCCATCTTGGAGGGAGCTGCTATTGTGTCACTGGGGGCGGAGAGGAAAGCAACCAGATCCACCCCTCTTAGCCAATAGCCCGCGAGCATCCCGGGGCCGCAGGGAAATCGAGTCCAAGTCCCGCTCCTCTCTTTGGACGCTGCCACACATTTCCACATTTTTAAACTGCATATCCCACAGTGCAAAGCGCTCAGAAGGCGTGTCCGCAGGGGGCCGTCGGTGGGGATCTTCGGGAAATGTAGTATATACGGGCTCAGCCATAATCCTTTCTAACAGAGACTCTGAAAACCGAAAACTACAATTCCCACCAAACAAACAGATCCGGCCTTTCAGCTCATCTCCCACCACCTTCATTGCCTCGTTTTATCCCCAGCCTCGGTTTATACATGCTGTGACATCGGCTGTAGTAACTGGTTCTCAGGGTACTCCGCCTCCAGGTTCGAGGCCGCCTTTGCTACTTGACCTGTCTCCTAGCCCTCAGGTTCTGTCTAGGGGCGTGGCAAAGTTTGACTCCACCCTCACCGCAGAGCCGCTTGGGTTTGGTCGCTATGGCGACGAACTGTACACTACGGAGTTTCCCAGGAAGCTAGCACAAACCTGTTTTTCTGAGTGTCATGGCCTCCCCAGAACCGCGGGAATACAGCGTCTCCAAATCGAGGTAGGCGCTGGCCGGGGTCAGGGCGTAGAGAATGAGTACTTTTAGACTGGGAGATGACATCAGGTCCCGACCTCTTCCCCCTGTATTAGCTTCTGTCCTTTCACCTACGACTCCAGCCCCACATAATCAGTGTTGCAAAGAGAAAATCCACTTGTCCATCCAGTGAAGACCTTACATGCTATCACTAAGAGGACAGGCGCACTTTATCATTAACCATCGCAGCCAGCCTGTATTGACCGTTAACCCGCAAAATGCTTTATACATTTAACCTTCCCACAACTCTTTGAGGTAGTAATTTCACGTTTTACAAATGAACAAATTAGAAACCTTGCGAGATCAGGTATTTTACACATTCTTGGAAGTGGTTGAGTCTGAACATGGTGATGCACACCTATAATCCCAGCACTAGGGAAGCTCAGACTACCCTGGGCTACAAAGTGAGTTCAAGACAAGCCTGAACTACCGCATAGCAAGATCCTGCCTTGAGAAACAAACTAAATAAAAAAGAAAAACTGCCTGGGAGATAGCTCAGTAGAATAAATGCTTGCCTGGCAAGCACAGGGTCCTGAGTTCAATCCCTGGTACCGCAAAAAAAAACAAACGAAAGAAAGAAAAACTAAATTATATAAGCAGTAGAGTTAAGGTTTTAATCCAGCTATGTCAGACTCCTGGACTTTAGCCATTAGCCTCAGGGATAAACTGTTTCTTATCCATACGTTGGAGTTATGACCAAGGTACTTGTCAAATTGTTGGCTTACCTTAGGCAGCCCAGGTACATACATGGCTTTAGGATATCCCCTATCTGCATTCATGGATTCTGCCTCTGGAAACTATAAAATATGATGTGTTTCAACCTAGATGGGATAAGGCCAAAAAATTTTTTTTCTAGTTTATCTCGAAAACAAAACAAAAAACCCTTACATTTCCAGACCTCAAAATCATTTTTGAGAATATCTAGGCAAAATTATGGGAAACCAGCTCAAGGCTAATGTGAACTGTCTCAAAAAGAGAATAAATAAATAAACAAATAAATTATGGGAAGCCTTCACTACAGCTCTGGTATATAATAGACATTCAGCAAGTGTTGAATGTAGTGCCTCTCCCTTCCCCTCTTTACATTTCCAATGCAGAAAAACTTGACCTCATCTAAACTCTATTCTAGGGGCTGGGAATTTAGCTGAGCAGTAGAATGCTTGCCTAGCAAGCTGGTCCTTAGCACCAGAAACAAAAAATAAACCTCAACTAAAAAATAGACACCCCCCAAAAAAAACACAAAATAAACTCTATCTAGGTCTGCTGCTTTGACAGAGAAAGCCTATGAAAGTCCTCTAGAACACGAAATGCCAATTTATGTTATTCAAAGCTAAAATGAATCTAAAAGATCCAGGCAGCAGGCTTGAAAGAGTTGTTCATAAGCACAGCCATAATCTAGAAAACTACAATCAACAATGAAAAGCATATGAAACAGACTCAGAAAAGTAATCTCTAACCATTTTAGAACAAGAAAAACAATGTAATTTCAAAGTGCTAAACTTGGTTGGAATATAAAGCATCACTTATTCACCACATTCTTCATTCACCAGTATATAGTGACATACAATGGGCCAAAGTCATTGTTTCGCATGGAGACACAATATGAGTATCCTGCAGAGTAGGGATAGCATGACAGGACAGATTTTAGCATTGTAGAGCATGTCAGCAGAACCCTCCAAAAGGGATCCTTAAATTGTCCATTTTCCTGGGGCAGATTTCTCCTCTTCTTGGGTTTTTCTCCTTTGCCTTTCATCCTGGCATAATAATAGCTCAGTGGATGGACTCATAGATTTAAGTTACTCAATACCAGAACATAAGGGCCGGCCAAATAGCTCAGCAGATTAAAGCACCTGCAAGCAGGCACAGGACTGGGGGTTTGATCCCTGGGCCTGCCATGCTGGCCCTACCCCCAGTACTCTTGGAGACAGCAATTGAGACTGGGTGTGGTGGCTCATGGGCCTGTAATCCCAGCTCTTGGGAGGCCGTAAGCAGGCGGATCACTATACAAGTCCAATCTACTAGTGAGACCATGAACACCCTGTAGACCCTTCCCTTAAAAAAAAAAAAGTGTGTGTGTGTGTGTGTGTGTGTGTGTGTGTGTATGTATGTATGTATATCCCTGAGAAGCCTGCTGTCTACTATCAGTTAAGTAACTGAGTTTTATCTCCATCAAGGTGGAAACACACACACACACACACACACACAAAGGTGGTAACACAAATATTCTCATTTCCCTGTGAGGACTAGTATAAATTATTTAATAAAATTCTAAAGAAGATATAAGGAGGGGATAGAGAGGAAGGAAAGAGACATGAAAATAATTAAGGTGTATTATGTACATGTATCAACTCCCTATGAAAGCTGTGATCAGAATGTACTTCAACTTGCTGAGCCAGTGACTGAGTCTGGGCATGGTGGCACATGCTTGTGATCCCAGCACTGGGGAAGCTGAAAACAGGAGGATCACTATGAGTTTGAGTTGCATAGTGAGACCCTGTACACACATGCGCACGCACACACAAATACACTTCAAACATGTAGTAATTTTTTTTTTTTTACTTTTTAAATACTAAAGAAGCCAAGTGTAGTAGTATAAACCTACAATCCTAACAGTGTGAAAGGCTTAGACAGGAAGATCCCAAATTTGAGCCCAGGCTGGATAACTTAGTTACTCACAGCAATCCTTCTGCCTCAGCATCCCAAATTCTGGGATTACAGGCATGTGCCACCATATCTGAGTTCTGCTCTATATTTTGTAAACCTTTCTCTCTTTTTTAACTAATGTCTCCTTTATCATTCAAAACTGCTGGCCAGCCGGGCGTGGTGGTACATGCCTGTAATCCCAGCACTCGGGAGGCTGAGACAGGAGGATTGTTACGAGTTCCAGATCAGCTTGAGCTACAAAGTGAGCTTAAGGCCAGCCTGAACTGCATAGTGAGACCCTGTCTCAAAAAGACAGAAAAAAAAAAAAAAACAACAACTGCTGGCCAGGGCCAGTGGCATAGTGCCTGCCTGGCCAGTACAAGGTCCTGAGTTCAGTTCCCAGTAAAAAAAAAAAAAAAAAAAAAACTGTTGACTGATGGTGGTGCATGCTTGCAATCCCAGAATTTGGGAGGCTGAGGCAGGAGAATTGTTGTGAGTTCAAGACCAGTCTGGGGGTTAGGAAGATGGTTCAGTGTAATAAGCGCTTCCCTGGCAAGTGCAAGGGCCTGAGTTCAATCCTCAGTTCCGAAAAAAAAAAAAAAAAAAAAAAAAGGTCTGGGCTATAAAGTGAGCTCAAGGCCAGCTTGAACTGCCTAGGGAGATCTTGTCACAAAAAGACATAAATAAATAACATTCAAAACTAACAATATGGGCCAAGGCTATGGCTCAGCAGCATAGTGCTTGCCTGGCAAGACTTGAACTTGCTGTAATTATAAGTGTGTGCTACCATACCAGGCCAGTCTCACTTTTATAGGCAAAGACACTGAAGTTCAGAAGATTAAAGAGCATGCCCAAAGTCACCAGCGAATTAGGAGTGAACACACAGGTCTGTCTGGCAACATGAATTGCTGGAGTCACTTCTTCCCTTTGTTCCACTTGGGCCTGCCTCCCAACGTGTAGCTCTATGTCCTCCAAATGCTAGAACAAGATTGGCTCTCCCAGGAAGCTTATATGAGGGACCTCCTCAGAACCCACTTTTATCCCACCCTGCTGTCATAATTAACATCTTGGAAGCTCTTCTGCAATTTACCACTATTTTGCATATCTAACTCCTTTAGACTTCTTATTATTGTGAGAGGCAAAGCAAGAATTGTCTTCTGTTTGTTTAAGAGAAAACTTGGCTGAAGAGGTTAAGAGCTTTCCTTGAGGCATCCTGTTAGAACCCCAGAGGTCATTTTCTAGATCCTATCAGCCATAAGGGGAAGATTCAGACTTGGGCCAGCTCTCAGCCCCAGCCCCTGTGCTTATTGTTTTATAGCACCTGCCTTTGGTATCACATCCTTACAGTGTTTGAGATTTTGCACATGAAACTGACATCACGGCCACAGTGAATAGAAATTTAAGACCATAGGACTTTCTGGGTTCACAGCAAAGTTATTCTGTTGAAGTTTGTAAGACAAGTGATAAGAAGGCCAATGATTTAGGTATAGGGCCTTGCTTAGCAGCCTCTTTAGGAATCTAAAGTCAGTGCTGGCAAGACCCAGAACCTGCATCTGAGGGGAGGGAAGGCCTTGACTTATGGATTTGGGAAGAGGGAGGGAGGCAGTCTGCAGTCTGGGCTCTGTCACCCACCATTAGCTTTTTCTCTATGCAGAAAATACCTGAGGTCTTCAGGAGTGACCATAGATGATTCCTTTCCAGAATCCAAGAGCACCCAGAAATTCAAGCTTTCGCAGAAACGGAAGACACTGGTTAGTGACGATGCCCTTTTGGAACAGTGCCTTTTTGGAGTGCCGCATGCCACATGCCAATCCCCAGACTGTGTCTCTATCCCTTTCTGTAACCCAAAAGCACCACATACCTTAAATATGCCCACCAAAGTGGCTACTTCCCAAACAACAGAGACAGCTCACAGACACGAGGCCCATCAGGCTTTGTTTTTTTTTTTTTTTTTTTTTTTTGTCTTTTTGAGACAGGGTCTCACTATGCAGTTCAGCCTGGCCTTAAGCTCACTTTGTAGCTCAGGCTTGTCTCGAACTCACAATAATCCTCCTGCCTCAGCCTCCCAGTGCTGGGATAATAGGCATGCGCCACCACGCCCGGCCCATCAGGCTTTGGAAGGGCATGGAGAGCATTCTAGTTGTTCCTCATCCGAAAAGTCTTTCAAGATCTCCCCAATTCCCTCAGACCCCTTTCCCAGCAGCTCAATATTCTACAGTAGACCTCATTTCTTCATCAAGCCCACCCTGTACCAGCCACCTGCTCAATGCTGGGATGGTCACACTAGATCTTCCAGGGATCTTCCACTAAAGAGTGCTGTGAATGTATCTTTCTGTCTTTATGACCCTAGTATCTGATAAGGTACTCTAGTGGCTAGCACATTTTCAGAGCTCCAGAAATGCTTATGAGCAGAGTAAAGGGATGAGGTGTGGTGGTACATGCCTGTAATCCCATTATCCTTGAGAGGCTGAGACCGGAAGATTGCAGTGAGTTCATAGCAACACCCTATCTCAAAAAGGGGGAGGAGCAGGGAGATAGCTCAGTAGAATTAAGTGCTTGCCTGGCAAGCATAAGGTCCTGAGTTCAATCCCTGGTACTGCAAAAAAAAAAAACCAAATACTTCCCTCATTTAGGGGCTGGGGAGATGGCTCAGTAGAATAAGTGCTTTCCTGGCAAGTGCAAGGGCCTGAGTTCAATCCTCAGTTCTGAAAAAAAAACTTTTTTTTTTTTTTTTTTTGCTACTTTCCTAGCTCTCAAACACTCTACCACCAGAGCTTCTGTTGATAGGATCATTATATTGCTATTTAATCAACAAATAACCATTGTTCAAATCTCAGAAGAAAAAATACATTTGAGCAAACTTGTAATTGTAACCAACAGTGGATCACTGTAGTTTGGAGCTCTAATGGTGCTTTTCTGTGTCTGTCCCTTGAGGAAGATTTGAGAATATGTAGGATAACACTTCATGAGGCTGAGAACTCACTTTGTAAAGGAGGAGTAAGATGGCAACCCTCAGCCGGGCGTGGTGGCGCATGCCTGTAATCCCAGCACTAGGGAGGCTGAGGCAGGAGGATTGTTGTGAGTTCGAGACCAGCCTGAGCTACAAAGTGAGCTTAAGGCCAGCCTGAGCTGCACAGTGAGACCCTGTCTCAAAAAAGACAAAAAAAAAAAAAAAAAAGATGGCAACCCTCTTTGTAGAGGAAAAGCTGAGTCTTGTCTCTTCTTGCCTAGCCTCCTGAACTCCCTGCCCCAATGTGCTGTAACCTAACTTCAGCGGACCTAGGGCCAAGCTTGTTTGCTTTCTTCTGTATAGCCAAAACCAACCACCAAGGGACGCTCTTCTCCCAGCCCACTCCAACCCTGGTGATCACCTTCCTATTTTCGCCTGCAGGGGGTAACAGCGGGCATGGAGCGCCCTGGAATGTTTTCAGTCACCAGCCCACCGAGCCCAGCTATTACAATAACCCTACCACCACGTGGCCAATGCTGCTAGATATTTCTACTCGCCTTTCCAGTCAACCCTTCCCCCAAGTAGAAACAACTAGCTTTTATTTTTAAAGATAGGATCTTGTGCCATGTAGCCAGGCTGGCCTTGAACTCTCAGTGATCCTCCTGCCTCAGCCTCCCAACTGCTGAGATTACAGGTATTCACCACCACTCCTAGCACTTAGGGAACCTGAGGTAAGGTGATTTAAATTCAAGTCTTGACTGGGCAATTTAGGTAGACCATGTCTCAAAAACTGATAAAAGGGCTGGAGATACATTCAGTAATAAAGCATTCCAGGGCTCAATCTGTCAGCCTTGCTCCCCAAAAGAGAAAGAGAAAGAGAGAGAGAGAAGGGGGAGAAAGCAAGCTGTGGTTAAAAAAGTCAGCCCAGAAAAAGGTTTTTTTGAAAGAGTATCAAAATTGATGTCATTATTATAAAAGTTACAAAATAACCCTGGAAGATACCTGAGACCTAAACCTGGTGAATTAATTTTCTTTTCAGATTTCTTTTTTTTTTTTTTTTTTTTTTTTGCAGAACCAGGGATTGAACTCAGGCCCTTGCACTTGACAAGGAAGCACTTATTCCATTGAGCCATCTCCCTGGCCCCTTTTTTTCAGATTTCAAAAGACCAATACTAACCCAGAACACATACATTTCTCCTATTCACTCCTACTCCGCCCCCACTCCCCAGTACTGCCAGGCCTTTTGTACTTCCCAGTCTCTTTATTTTGAGTCAGGGTCTCACTAAATTGCCCCGACTGACCTTGATTTTTTTTTCAAACAGTAGCCAAGTTTTATTAAAAGTAGGAAAAGAAACAGACTCTGCCAGGCAAGTTTGGGCCAAGTGAGAGTAGGAAAAGTTCAGCCTACAGCATAAGGGTGGACTACATGCAAAAAGGAACATAGTGGCTTGGGCTTGAACTTTTCATCCTACTACCTCAGCCTCCCAAAATGCTGGGATTGCAGGTATGGGTCAACATACACACACACACACACACACACACACACACACACACACACACACACGTTATATTTTAATTA
>PVKA01041436.1:0-18091 GCA_004027165.1 Ctenomys sociabilis | reverse complement strand
GCATTTGTTTTACAATTTCTGCATTAGAAAAAAGTTTTCATCAGCCAGCAAGTCTCTATTACAATGTATCCTAGTGAAAGAGCACTGACATTTGTAAGGCACTGGGTTTGAGCCCTAGAAAGAAAGAAAAAAAAGGTACCTGTGGTAAATATATTCAAATACAAGTTATTGTACATAACTATGTAAAATATGCTCCAAATAAATAGTAATAAAAAAAAATAGTAACAGAAAAAAAAAAAGCTGGTTATTTGGAAGACTAAATAAGATTGATAAATCCCTGGCTAACCTCATCAAAAAGAGGAACAAGAAATTAAAATACAAGCAATAAGGAAGGAAAAGGGTGAAATCACCACAGACCCAGTGGAAATTCAGAAGATCATCAATAGCTACTTTGAGAATCTTTAATAGAAGACACAGAAGAAATGGACGGATTCCTCGAAAGGTAAAAATTACCAAACCTGAATCAAGAAGATAGAACAACTCTCAATAAGCCAATAACAGCCAACGAACTATGAAATGTAATAAAAAGTCTGCCAACAAAGAAAAGTCAGGTCCTGATGGATTCACAGCTGAATTCTACAAGAAATATTCTGGAAGACATAATCCCTATACTCCACAAACTCTTCAATGAAATTGAAAAGGAAGCAGTCCTCCCAAAATCATTTCTGGAGGCAAGTATTATACTCATTCCAAATCCAGGGAAAGACATAACTAAAAAAGAGAACCACAGGCCAATCTCCCTCGTGAACATAGATGCAAAAGTCCTCAATAAAATCCTAGGAAATAGAATACAGCAAATCATCAAGAAGGTCATACACCATGACCAGTTAGGATTCATCCCAGGATGATTGCAAGGATGGTTCAGTATTCGAAGATCTATAAATGTAATACACTATATTAAAAGACTGAAATCTAAAAACCACATGATCATCTCAATTAATGCAGAAAAAGCTTTTGACAAAGTCATTCATATCCAAAGTCATACAGAAAATTGGAATAGAAGGCCTCTACTTCAATTTGATAAAAGCCATCTATGACAACCCAATAGCTAATATAATTCTAAATGGGGAAAAACTGAAATCTTTTACTCTTAGATCTGGTACAAAAGAAGGATGTCCTCTATCACCCCTCCTATTCAATATAGTTTTGGAATCATTAGCTACAGCCATTAGACAAGAGGGAGAAATAAAAGGAATAAGAATAGGTAAAGAAGAAGTTAAATTATCACTATTTGCAGATGATATGATACTTTACTTAGAAGACTAAAAAAATCCACCAAACAATGGAGTGCCCACCTTTGACAGGTGTAGACAAAGGAAGGAGTATAGAAAGAAAAAATCATGATGTCTGTGTATAGACAGTACAGTTGGGATAGATAACGCTGTGCTTCTACATAATTGTATGAGAGGCAAGATCTGCACTAATGGTGGTTGGACAGGAGAGTATGTTGGCTTCTAGTACTACGGTCATCCACTAGGAAAATAATTATCTAATTTTTGATATAATTCAGGTATAAAAAAAATAAGATAAGCAGCTACACTCTTAATTCACCGATAAGAGACATCTGCTAAAATAATATCTGTAAATATAATATCATGTATGCACCTTGTACGATACCAAAACATTATGAAAACAGTTTGCAATGTATTAATTTAATGAATCTGTCTTGTTAAGGTGTGTTGAAACTGTCTGATTGATATTTGTACTTCAATAAAATAAAAAATAAAAATCCACCAAGAAGCTACTAGAATTGATACACAAATTCAGGAGCATAGCAGGATGCAAAGTCAATACTCAAAGTCAACAGCATTCCTCTGCACCCATAACAAACACACTGAGAGGGAAACTATAGAAATACCTCGCAGCTGGGTCTCCTCCTCTTGCTTTGGTGGTTTCTGCCGCCATGAACTGCTGCTCTCTGCGATGTGCTGCTCTGCCTTGGAACCAGCCAAGTATAGACTGAAGCCTTCACCAACTGTGAGCTAAATAAACTTTTCCTTCCTTAAAAACAACAGCAACAAAAAACAACAACAACAAAAGAAATACCTTTTACAATAGCACCGCAGAAAATGAAAAACCTTGGAATTCATTTAACCAAAGAAGTCAAAGATCTTTTCACGGAAAATTACAGTACCCTAAGAAAAGAGATCATAGAGGATTTGAGAAAATGGAAAGACATTCCCTGCTCCTGGACTAGACGAACCAACATTGTGAAGATGGCCATACTCCCAAAATTGTTGTACAGATTTAATGCAGTCCCTATCAAACTGCTACCAACATACCTCCCAGACCTAGAGAAATCATTCCTAAAATTTATTTGGAACCAGAAAAGACCTAGAATAGCAAAGGCAATCCTGGCCAACAAAGACAAGGCAGGAGGCATCACAATTCCCAACTTGAAATTATGCTACAAAGCTACTGTGATAAAATCAACATGGCATTGACAACAAAATAGACCTGAGGATCAGTGGAATAGATTAGAAGGTGCAGAGGCCTCTATGAACACACTCAGCCACCTGATCTTCAACAAAGGGGCCAAACAAGCTTACTGGAAGAAAAATGCCTCTTTAACGAATAGTGCTGGAAAAACTGGCTTTTTTTTTTTTTTTTTTTTTTTTTTTTTTTGTCTTTTTGAGACAGGGTCTCACTATGCAGTTCAGGCTGGCCTTAGGCTCACTTTGTAGCTCAGGCTGGTCTTGAACTCACAACAATCCTCCTGCCTCAGCCTCCCAAGTGCTGGGATTATAGGCATGCGCCACCACTCCTAGCTAAAACTGGCTTTCTACATGCCGAAAACTAAAACTTGACCCAGGTCTGTCACCATGCACTAAGCTAAAGTCAAAATGGATTAAAGATCTAAACATTAAAACAGAAACACTCAATCTCCTCGAAGAGAAAGTAGGAGGAACTCTTGAAGACATAGGAGTAGGCAAAGAGTTCATGAACAAACATTTATTTGATGGGAAACACTTGAAAGAATTAAGAACTGGGACCAACTCTTATTGAGTTTTTGCACGTCAAAAGAAATTATCAACAAAGTGAAAGACAACCCCCAAATTTTGAAAAAATCTTAACTATTAAGCACTCAGACAAAGGTCTGCTCTCTAGAATTTATAAAGAATTAAAATACATTAGGGCCCTCAAATTTAAAGTCCCAATCCAGAAGTGTGCATCTGAGATGAATATGCACTTCTCAGAGGATGAAATTAAAGAAGCGAATAAATATATGAAAAAATGCTCCACATTACTAGCCATCCATGAAATGCAAGTTAAAACAACACTGAGATACAATCTCACTCCAGAAAGAATGGCTATTATACAGAAATCAACCAACAATAAATGTTGGAGAGGATGTGGGGGAAAAGGGAACCTTTCTCCACTGCTGGTGGCGATGCAGACTGGTACATCCATTGTGGACCTCAGTTGGAGACTCCTCAGAAAACTAGGACTGGAAATCCCATTCAAGCCGGCTATCCCCTTACTGGGAATTGTCTCAGAGGAACTGAAAACATCATATCATAGTGATATATGTGTACCTATGTTTATAGCAGCACAATTTCTGATAGCAAAATCTTGGAAACAACCAAGATGCCCGTCACATGAGGAATGGTTGAAAAAGATGTGGTATTTTTATACAATGGAGTATTACTCAGCTATAAAGAATGATAAACTTGAAGCATTTATATTTAAGTGGATGCCACTTGAGCATAAACTCATAAGTGAAATAAACCAGACCCACATGTGCAAATATTGTATATTCTCCCTAGTATAAAAAATCAAAAGAAGAAATACAAATAGAAAGGTATTACAACAACTAAAAGGAATTTAGACAGATAGTTAGGATAAACTGAAGTGCATATGTTGCAGGGTAATAATCAGCTTCTCTTCTGGATGGTTAACAACCTAAGTTTGCAGATCAAAAATTGGAGTAATGGAAGTGCTGCAAGGTCAGCCAACATTTTGGCACTAGCCTTTCAAGGTCAGTGAAGACCCAGGACATAGGAGAATCTGTACTGTAGTATCATGTAACTCATCAGTGCCCCAAATGTGCTAATCAAGGAGATTATGGGGCCACAGAGGAATGCGATCAATGATGTAGAGTGTGCCTAAGGAGAGTCACATGGAGAGAAAACATTCTCTCAGGCTCTCACAGAGAGCAAACTGGTCAAGCAATGGCTGTGACTCATCCACATGGCTGACACTGACAAGGGATCTACAAAGTGAGGTACAGGTTTACAGAATAAACTCTATGGGAACTTGACTGACCTCATCAGATACAAAAGTTACATTTTTTGTTATATAGGTCTTGCTTTATCTGTGTCTTAACCATGCAGCAGTAAAGTATAATAACGAGGTATATAAAATAAGTCCATAATAATATGCTGAGCTTTAAATGACTCTAGTCAACAACTTCTTCAGATAACCCACTACTATTATGGACTGCTGGACTGTGTTAGATTGTTTCACTGAATTCAAGCACCTATAATAATTGAATGACAATAGAATACCCATCTCTGACAGGACTAAACAAAAAAAAGGGGATACAAAGGAAGGACCATTCCGTGTTTGTATAAACAGTACAGTTAGGATAAATATGCAGTACTTTCACATAATTCTATGAAAAGCAAGATTTGCACTAATAGCGTTTGGACAGGTTATCCTGTCTGCTTCTTGTACTATGGATAACCACCAGGAAGATTACAATGTAAAAAGTATTAATTATTGAAACTACTACAATTCAGCTTTTAAAATAGAGATAGGCATACAGCCAATCTCCAATGAATAGAGGCATCTGCTCTAATAGTGTTTGTAAATAGAATATCATGTATGCACCTTGTACAACAAAAAACCACTATGAAAACAATATGCAGGGGCTGGGGAGACAGCTCAGTAGAATAAGTGTTTGCCTGCCAAGTGCTAGGTTCTGAGTTCAACCCCTGGTTCCACAAAAAAGACAACAATATGCAACATATTAATTATTGAATCTGTTCTACTAATTTGATTTGAAACTGTCTCATTGCTATTTGCTCTTCAATAAAATTATGGAAAACAAAAAACATGTATCTTTGTTTATTAATAAAAAATAAAATAAAATAAAGTGACTCTGAGACCCAAAAGCTTGAGAGACCCTCCCATGTAGACTCTTAACTAATTTAGCTAATTGCCACCCATGAGTGCACTGGTTCCAGCATGCCTGCATGTGCGTGTATACGTGAGTGTGCTTACACACACATGAGCATGAGGCCCTGCCGGCCCCTCAGAGATGACTTTAATAAAATCTGTGTCCCTCTCCTCTCTGTCTGATGTCCTGCTTTTAACCTGAAGAGCAATGACTGTGGTCTCTGTGGGGCTGGCAACTGAGCAGGCCACGGACCAGGCCACGGGGACCCATGTGCTTCCTTATGCCTGCCCAACCCAAACATTCCAATGTTTCTGTGTCGAAATCTGTGTAGTCCCTGATCACAGAGTGCTGGAGGAAAGTGCCCCTCTCCTCCACATCTGAATGCTGTACATCAGCATTGCACCATCCACCCAAGCCAGAGAAGCTAAGAAACCTGCATGGGTCACACAGACTCCTACAAGGCAGGCAGGGCAGGACGCTAGCTCTCACCACCCTCCCTGCTGCTGTACATGCGGAGGATCATCGTGCTAATGCTTACTCCCACATTGCTTGCCTGGGAATCAGAGCAGCTGTCACAGCTTCCGAGCCCTGCAGGAGGTGGGTGTGGATTTAGTGACCCCGGAGCAGACCCTGCTCTCCTAGTCTCAGCCAAATTTGCAACAAGCTCAGTTCCCCCACCTGAGCTTAAAGACAATGTAAGGAACAAAATAAACCATAAACCGGCAGATGCTGGGTCCACAGGAGGGTGGTCCCCTGCCTGCTGCCCACCTGCCCCTGTGGAAGCCCCTGATGGCAAGGAAGGTTGTGGGCTGGGCAGGAAGGAAAAGGGTGCGAACCATCACTTCTGGTTGCTCAAAGGTGGTGGGCAGAAGAGAACCCTACCTGCTGTCTCACCTCCCTGTCTCTGTCATCTCTGTCTCCTTCATCACTGCTGGGACAGCACCTGCAGGCTGCCCTAACCCACAATAAAGATCAGCAAACCAAGGCCCAGGCCGAGCTCAGCTGTTTGGTGCACCCCAGGCTCTGAGTCCAAGTCCTCGCTTTTCCAATGGTTGAAACAAAACTAAATTATATCACATGATAAGTGAAAATTCTAATTTCAGGGCACAAACACAGTCTTATTGGAACTTGTGGCACTTCTGATGCTGTTCCTGGCCAGCTGGGCCCAACACAGAGCTGGGCGGTGGCCATGAAGGCTGCAGAAAGCCTGAGGGTTTGCTGACCTCAGTGGACACAATGCAGCCCCAGAAAGAAGAGCAGGAGGTGGGGGAGGGGTGGCAACTGAGAGCCAGGGGGCTGGGAAAGGGGAAGCAGTGGGCAGATTGGAGGGGCACACTGAGGGGGCAGGCAGTGTAGGGAGAGGGGAGGGAGAGCAGCGCGGGAAGAGAGAAGCTCAGGGAGAGAGCAGCAGGGGGATATGATCTGCACTCTAAGACACTCTCCACAAGTTTCCAAAGTTGAAGTTTCTGTGATGAGCACAGCCACCCAGTGCGAGAGTCGCATCCCCAAATAGAAGGAAGGGGCATGGCAGCTACATCTATAACACAATAAACCTTTTTTTTTTTTTTGTCTTTTTGAGACAGGGTCTCACTTCAGTTCAGGCTGGCCTTAAGCTCACTTCGTAGCTCAGGCTGGTCTCGAACTCAACAATCCTCCTGCCTCAGCCTCCCGAGTGCTGGGATTACAGGACTGTGCCACCATGCCCGGCTGCCACAATAAACCTTTTAAATTTAAAAAATTTTGCATCTAGAGAAACAAGCTGAGAGGGATGCAAGCAAAACGTGGGCAGGTCCCTGCATTACTCCCTGGGGCAGAAACACCCTGGAGGGTGCTGCTCTTGCACAGCCCCCTCCCCTGGAGATTGTGAGCGCCTCTATCACTGGGTCTAAGAGGTGAGGGTTTTTTTGCATTGTAACAACCCTCAAACAGGGAGGCATTTTAGAACTGACCCTAGGACATGGGTAAATTGGCTGTTTCCTCTTCCTTGGGCTACGCAGAATGGTTCCTCTTGTGATGGGGACAAGCAGAGAGCAGATTCCTTCTCGAGAGCTCCATCCAGAGGCCAGGCAGGGCAGAGTTGCCACGGATGTGCTTGTCGGGCCATCCTGAGTAGTGCCCTCTGCAGTCCTGGCCCATCTGCACTGAACACTGCTAGCGGAGGAGCAGACAGAGCTGGAGACCATGCAGCTGGCACCATGAGCTCTTCTGGGAAAAGGGCAGCACAAAGCCATGCCAGGCTTCTTCAAAGCCCAGGGTTTGGTAAATCAGAGAAAACACCATGCTGGTCAGCAGGACCTGACCTGGAGGAAAAATTTGTCCTAATTCCTAAGAGCTGTTAAAAGCTTTGTCTCCCAGAGTAAAGAAGTTTTAGAGCCAAGAGTGATCCGGCCCCCTCTCCCTGGAGCTGGTGAAGACTCAGGAGTGTTATAGGAACGAAGCCCTGCTTCCTGAGATAACCACCTGTGGGAGAGAGCAGGTGGAGCCAGGGCAAGGAAGGCCAGAGCTGTGACGCTATACCTTGCGGCACAGGGACATGCAGGACCCTCCCATCCTCTGGAGCCTCTGACCCAGCTCTTCTGCAGCCTCCCACTGTACAGGAGTCTTGGAGGGGACTCAAAGGAATGCCACATTATTCTAGGTCCCCAAAGCCTCCTGTGCGCAGAGCCAGAGGCGGCAGAGGGGGGTCCCTGGGTGTGACCTAGAAGGGTGGTGCTTGTCCTCAGCTCCTCCCTGACCTCTCTGCTTCCTGGCCGCTCTCCTCCACCAGGCCCTTCCTTCCACCAGACATCTCTGCCCTGGAGCCAGCCACGGACTGAACCCTCAGAAGCAAATAAGCCTCTCCTTTCAGCTGTGAGTGTTGACATGGATGGGGAAGAGCAGGGCTGAGCTCTTCCCAGACATCTGTCATCAGCCATATCCATCTGGAAAGTGCAAGGCTCAGCGGTGAGTCTGCCCTAAAGTCAGAAATGTACATAGGCCAGGCCCTGCTGTCGCCCCTCTACTCAGTCTAAAAGCACTGCCCTCCGGGAGCCCTGGCTGCTCTCTGGGTTCATTTACTCCACAGAATGAATCTGCTAGGCCCTGGGCACCAGCCTCAACCCTGAGCAGGTGCAATATCCACACCCACAGTAATCAATCACAAATTCCAGAAGCTGCCCCCAGATTGTACGAGGCTGTGGGAGGACACCTATAAGCCAGTTTCCCCCTACTGGGAATTTTCCCAGAGGAACTGAAAACACTGTATCATAGTGATATATGTATACCTGTGTTTATAGCAGCACAATTTCTGATAGCAAAATCTTGGAAACAACCAAGATGTCTATCACATGAGGAATGGTTGAAAAAGATGTGGTATTTTTATACAATGGAGTATTACTCAGCTATTAAGAATGATAAGCTTGAAGCATTTATACTGAAGTGGATGCCACTTGAACATATACTCATAAGTGAAATAAACCAGACGCACCTGTGTAAATATCGTATAGTCTCCCTAGTATAAGAAGCAAAAAGAAGAAATACAAATGGAAAAGTACAATGACTAAAAACAATTGAGTCAGATAAGGCAAAGTGAATGGCATAATATCCTATACACAAATCAAAACAGAAGGAAAGCTCCACTCTGTCTGCCAGAATGAATCAACTGCAGGGCATCCTTGGGTGGAAGGCTGCTGGTTCCCCCCTCCACCCCTGCAGGGCCACCCCCTTCGTGTGAGGCTTCTCACCCACCTGGGTGCCCAGGCTACTCCAGCTTTTCACAGCCAGGAGGGGAACTTGCTGGGCCCTGAGCTCACAGCTGCGATCTCCCAGGACATGGCCTGAGACTCAGATGTTTGGTTCCCTCCTTCATGCCCACTGAGGGGAAGAGCCCTCTCAGAGCCTGGTCACTGAGCTCAAACAGGAAAGATCTGGTTTGGCATTGAAGCCTCACTGACGTTGTTGCTGTGACCATTAGTTTGGAACAGTGGGGAGCGGAGTCCAGCTTCCTGGTGCTGGGCTTCCCCTCCTGCCCCCACAGTGTCTGGGAGGTTGGGATCCCATTAGATGTTCCTGCTGGAGTCAGAGCCTTTTCTGCCAAAGCCAGGAGGCCTTGCTCTGTGACCATGCCACATGCACATGTGTGGTGACACAGACAGCCTGTCAGCTGTGCCAAGCTGACAAATTTTGCATAATAAAACAAAGGCGGGAGCTTAGCCTCACCTCCTCCAGCTGCAGAAGTCACCTAAGCAGCACAAGGGGGCTGGACTCTAATGCAGGGTTGCAGCCTGGCGGTAAATGCAAGGCTCCACGGATGGGTGGCCCTGTGGGCAGAGGCTTTGGTGGGATGGGTCGCAGGCAGCCCAGCCTCACACGAGCCACGAGCCACGCCTGAAGAATCCAGCAGCGAGCAGCTGTGGCTGCAGAGCTGTGGTGAGCATGTGATCTCCCAAGATGGCCTCCCCACACCCTAGGCTTCAAGCAGGAGACCCCAAAGAAGGCAGACTAGCCACAGGAGGGCCAGGCAGGAACTTGTTCATCCTGTGATCCCACAGAGGGCTGAGGCAGGAGAGGTGTGTTCCAAAGACCAGGACCTGCCCTCCCCTGCTGCCCCGAGCTTGGGCAGCAAGTGGGTGCCACGCTCCCCACTGATTCCTGGACCCAAACCGCTAGCAAAACTTGCCCTAACCACGTGACCAACAAGTGCAAGAGTTAAAAGTACATGACGGTCTGGGGGCTCCTGCCCGGGGCCCAATGTGTCAGATGTTCATACAGACAGGGCCGGAGTCTCGAAAGTCATGGGTGGATTGGACAACGCAGAGAAGGGGCTCAAAACAGAACCTCAGGGGCTCATAGGTGCAAAAGCTCCAGCACACAGGACACAGGAAGCACTCCCTGCCCACACACACACCGAGAAGCTGCCACAGCCCACAGAGCCAAAGACTGCACATCCAGGCTGGGGTTCTGGGTGCCCCGAGCAGAAGGGCCCGATAGCGTGGGGTCCTTCCTTTTGAGGCGTGTGCACTAGACGCAAGGGCACAAACAAATGGCTGGCCAGAGAGGGCAGCACTCCTCAGAGCCACCACCACCCCCACCACAAGGGAGCTGGGGTGCCCCAGTTTCCCCCATGATTATGCCAGCATGATAAAGCCCCAAAGCAAGGCACTGTGGCTTCCAAAGCCCCCACACCAGCACCAGAGTCTCGGCTCTAGAGGGGTCTGCTCCTGCATCCACGCATCACTACCACAGCAACTGTTCAGATGGCTCTGCCTGGCAGGCTGCCTCAGCCTCCTGGATGGAGGGGCAGGAGGGACAGCTGGGTCCCCGCAGGCCACGTTTACACGGAGCATAGGCTTGGTCTGTAGGCCCTAAGCCCTGGATGCTGAGCAGAACTCCTGTGCTTCAGAACCACCGGCCTCCGCGGTGGGAATTCCAAGAGGAGAATCCAAGGAGTTGCTGGGAGGGATGGGTGGACACGTAGCTTGGGCTAACCCTCTCCCACAACCCGCTCTTGCCAGGTCCTGCTGTGCTGACTGATGCACAACCAGACCAATGCATCCACTGACAGGTGCAGCCAATATGTTTCCCCACTGCCTGCTACAGGGCCAGCAAACAGTAGCCCATGTTCACATCCAACGGTCACCTGCTTTCCCAAATAAAGTTTTATTGTCACACAGCCACACAGATGTCACCAGTGCTTGCAAAGCATCCCTGCAGCAGCGAGGAGTGGCACCTAAGGGCCAGGTACATCTCCCATCTGTCCCTGCACAGGAAAACAACTTGGGCCACAGGGCCACAGGCAGCATGCCTCGGCCACCTTAGGCACAGTGGCCCTGGCTGCCCACGCTCCCTGCTGGTCTGGCCTGCTGGGTGCTTTGTCTGCTCCCTGCTCTTCATGGAAGCCCAGCCTGCAAACCTTGCTGCCTGGCTGACTCGAACTGCCCTCACAGTGGGCTCAGCACCCCTCCTGTACCTGGGCCCTTTTGCTGCCCAGCCTCCCTCCTCCATCCACCCCTCACTTTCTTCCTCTGCTTGCTCAGAGGGGACTGGTCTCTGGTGGAGACTTTCCTGGGGACCTGGGTGACCCCGTCTTCCCAGCCCAGCCCAGGAGCTCCATGGCAGAAGTTTCCCCTGAGGACTGCAGACCAAGCTCCCACTGAGGCCCTGGGCAGAACATTAGCCTCTGTTACTCCTCTCAGTTCTATGCCCACCTCCCTTCTGCCACCTCAGAGCAGAGCAATGGGCTCCATGGAGAAAAGTCCCACACAAAATCAGGATAACCAAAGTCCTGCACCTGGAGGGTGGAGGAGGCTGTATGCTACTGTAATAACCCAGGGCAGCAAAAGGGAGCCATGGGAGCCCAGGAGTACGCTGCCCCATGTGGTCAGCCACCTCCCAGGAGGCCAGAGGGGCACCTTCTGGCCCAATAGGAAGACCAGCTCCAGGCCCAACAGGAAGGAGCCTAAGATCACAGCCATGAGCTCAGGGCACAACAAGCAAGACCAACCTGGGAAGAGAATAGTCACTAGAGTGTGCAAAAAAGGGTTCCAGTCAGCCTGTCGGAGTCAGCACGGGTGGGCAGGAGAGCAGCCTCAGCCTAACTCAGAACTGCATGGCCTGCCGGCTGGAGAGCCCTGGTGCAGAAGTGCACCCTGCCTGATGCTGTCCTTCCTGAAGGCCAGTCCCCCTCCACACCCAGGGCTGGGCCTTCCCCAGACCTTGAGCTGTGTTCTGCCTCTGAACAGATTTTTCTTTTTTAATTGAACTACAAATGTCAATCAGACAGTTTCAAGACACCTTAACAATACAGATTCGATAAATTAATACATTGCAAACTGTTTTCATAATGTTTTGGTATTGTACAAGGTACATACATGATATTATATTTACAGATATTATTTTAGCAGATATCTCTTATCAGTGAATTAAGAGGGTAGCTGCTTACTTATCTTATTTTTTATACCTGAATTATATCAAAAATTCAATAATTATTTTCCTAGTGGATGACCGTAGTACTAGAAGCCGACACAATATCCTGTCCAACCACCATTAGTGCAGACCTTGCCTCTCATACAATTATGTAGAAGCACAGCGTTATCTATCCCAACTGTACTGTCTATACACACACATCATGATTTTTTTCTTTCTACACCCCTTCCTTTGTCTACACCTGTCAAAGGTGGGCACTCCATTGACATTCAAGTAACTTAGGTGCTTGAACTCGACACCACAATCCAATACAGTCCAGCATTCTACAACCATAGTGAGTTATTCAAAGAAATTGTTGACCATAGCCATTTACAGCTCAGCTTAATATTATGGCCCCACGATGTATACTTCATTTTTATACTTTTCTGCTGGATGGTTAAGACCTAGATAGATCAAGACTTATATACCAACACATGAACTTTATATTTCCTATGTGGTCAGTGAAATCCTCTCAGGGTTTATCTTGTAGTCCTGTACATTATTCTGTAGTTCCTTTGTCTGTGTCATCCATGTGGATGAGTCACGGCCAATGCTTGACCAGTGTGCTCTCTGTGAGAGCTTGAGAGAAAGTTTTTCCTCCATATGACTCTCCCCAGGCACACTATAGAACTTCAATCTCTTTCCTCTGTGGCTTCATAATCTCCTTGTTCAGAAAATTTGGAGCTCACCTGAGTTTCATGATGTTGCAGTACAGGTTCTCCTGTGTCCTGAGTCTTCGCTGACCTTGAAAGGCTAGGGCCAAAATATTGGCTGGCCTTGTGGCTCTTCTATTTCTCCAACTCTGACTTGTAATCTTAGGTTGTTAACCATCCAGAAGAAAAGCTGATTAGTATCCTGCAGCATATGCCATTCACTTTGCCTTATCTGACACAATTGATTTTACTTGTTGTACGTTTCCTTTTGTATTTCTGCTTTTCGCTTGTTATACTAGGGAGACTATACGATATTTACACATGTGTGTCTGGTTTATTTCACTTATGAGTATATGTTCAAGTGGCATCCACTTCAGTATAAATGCTTCGAACTTGTAATTAAAGAAGCGAATAAATATATGAAAAAATGCTCCACATCGCTAGCCATTCGTGAAATGCAAATAAAAACAACACTGAGATATCATCTCACTCCAGAAAGCATGGCTATCATAAGGATATCAACCAACAACAAATGTTGAAGAGGTTGTGGGGAAAAGGGAACCCTTCTCCACTGCTGGTAGGAATGTAGACTGGTACAACCATGTGGAGGTCAGTGTGGAGAGTCCTCAAAAGAGTAGGACTAGAAATCCCATTCAAGCCAGCTATCCCCCTACTGGGAATTTTCCCAAAGGATCAGATACATTGTATCATAGAGATATATGTGTACCTATGTTTATAGCAGCACAATTTCTGATAGCAAAATCTTGGAAACAACCAAGATGTCCATTACATGAGGAATGGTTGAAAAAGATGCGGTATTTCTATATAATGGAGTATTACTCAGCTATTCAGATTTTGACACTGCTGAGCTTGGGATGCCCACACTGGCTGCTGGTGCCCAGACTGTTCTCAGTCTCAGAATATGTGGTTCTTGGCCTGGGAGCCATCCTGGCTTCCAGTGTGACAGAAGCAAGGCTCCAGCTGCTTCTTGGAAGAGCAGGTGGCCAAAGACCACATCTGGCGTTGACACAGAGCCCTCATATGGCACAGCCACCCCATCTCCTCCTGGTGAGGTGGTTTGAAGGTTGGGTTTCAGGCCTCTGAGAGAGGGCACAAAGAACAGCTTCCCAAGGGGCTGGCACTGAGGCCCTGCCCTCCACCACCAGGCTGCTCCAGCGAGGTCCACATGGATCTCTCTTGCACTCCACCTCCCACAGGGAGGCTGCCTCAGATCCAGCCTCCCAGCCCCATGGATACTGGGGATCCTACTTGCTGGGCCAGGTGCTGTCTCCCAATGTGTGGGGTCAGGTAAGCTCCCTGGCTTTTATCCAAAGGTGTACACCTGTAAAGAGCAGGGATCGAGCTGGAGTCCCCATCAGATTCTGCACCTCTCCTGAATGCCCCTGGTGAGAGACAAAAGTAAGCAGAAGGCTATGAAGGTGCATAAGAGGTGGTCCCAGGAGCTGGGGAGCAGGGCCTCCCTGCCAGGCCAGCACTGCCTCCAATTTGCATCCTGCAGGCTCCACCCTCTAGGGCCACTGAGAACTCACTCCACTACCTCCTTTCTACAGAGCAGCCCAACAATCGAGGCTGCATCCCCTCCTGCTCTCTGACCTCCCAAGACACAAGGACCAACCCCGGGGCCCTGCCACTATCCCCAGGCCCCAGGACCCAGCCTCACCTTCTCCCCAGGAGCTCCCTAACACCCTGGTCTGCAGCTCTCAGGACAGATCTGCAACCCTCACTGCTCCCTGCGTGCGTGGGCCACCCACCACTATGGTCAACAGGACCTCAAGCCCCATATCCTTTAGCTCTGCCACCTTCTCAGAAAGGGTCCCCAACCCTCCCTCATCACACCCCAGAGTACCCGATCTCTAGATTGCATCCTTCTTTATCATTCACTCACTTCTCCAAGATGTTAAAGTCTTCACGAGTGCTGCGCATCTGTCAGCTCAAGTCTAGGCAAACTGCAGTAACAAACAGCCCCAAGTGGCAGGGCTCAGAAGCCCAGGCCTCCTTCTCCCACTTGATCCAACGAGGCAGCTGTAGCTCTGCTCCTGCATCACCACTGTGCTCACATGAGAGCCAGGCTGATGTCCTTGTGCCATGCAGGTAACTGGCAGGTGGGAAGGCCCAAGCGTGGCCTGAGTGGCACACCCTCACATGCATGCTGAAGCCAGACCCCTCCCAGCTGCAAGCCACGGCACTCCTGAGAGATAAAATTGTAATGCAGAAAAGTAAAATTTAGCTCAGCCTTGAATTGACAATGCTGTTTCAGAAAGAAACCTAACCTAGAAAAGCAGAACGTAGCTCAACCCACCAGGCCCCTGCTTTGCCCCTTTAGCCCATCCACCCTGACCCACATCTCCGAGGCCTGAACACCCTCCAAGAGGCCCAGGTGCAGTAGCCAGGGTGATGCAGCTTCTGCTTGCCATCTTCTTGCAGCTGTTTGCTTGTTGGCATGGCTACGGGTCTTCTTTGACCTGAGTCACAGCCAGGCCGAGTCCAGTGGCTACATCAGTTGTCACCCTGCTCCAGCAGGGAAAGGAGCTAGTGTGACATCAGAGGTCAGCAGAGACTGGACACTCTCCTTCCCTCCTCATGGGGTCTGACACAGTGCCACTGACAGGGTGCTGGATTAACGTTTGACAGTGACAGGGGTTGGAGGGCAGCTTTCCTGACTATGCAGCTCTAGGTGCAGTGGTCACAGCATCCACAGGTCAGTGGCAGAGGCCAGGAAGAAGTGGGTGGACCTGCCTGGTCTCCTGCAGGGCCTAATGTGCTGTCCCAGACATCGCTTCCCAATGCATGGTGCTCCTCAGGTCACAGCCGCCCCACCAGAGCACTTGATGGGGTCACTGGACTGCTTAACATCACACCATGGAAGCTGAGGACAGCAGCCCCCTGATGATGGCCTCCTGGGCCCTGTGCCAGCCTGGACAGGAGGTGGCCCTGCTCCAGAGAGGTGCAGACGCCAGCTGTGCCTCCTGAAGGTTCCTTCGCCCTGCCACCCCACGCACATACTGAGCACCCAGGCAGCTGCTCCCGCAGGTTGGAAGCACCCCACAGAGAAGCCATTTCTGACCACCTGTCCACCTCTCAGGCCTGTGACTGATGACCCAAATGAGGAAACTGCAGACAGGAACAGACGCTCTGTGCTTGGGACCCCCGGTCTGAAATCAAGCAGACCATGATCCTCCCCAAGGGGTGGGGGATAGCCCCTGCCTATCACTGCAGCTCCTCCTGCCTTCCCTCTAGTAAGGATGGTGGTCATCCCAAAACCCAGGAAGGCCAGCCCAGTCATCTGTGTCTCTGTTTCTCCTGCTGCTAATGCGATTGTCCCGGTCCCCAGCTTCTCTGCCGGACTTGACTTGGGGATGGGCAGGTCTCCCTGGCATCTCCTGGGTCATCTGCGACTGCTGGCAACGTGGAGGATGCACAGAGCCTCGTGTGAGAAGGCCCAACGGGACCCAGGGCCAGCAGCACAGGGATCATGCTCATGAGCCCACGGCGCCTCCTGGTGGCCGGAGAGACAAACTGCAGCTCTGAGCACCCGGAGGAGGTGCTGGAAGGCGTTTAGCAGCACAGTGATTTAAATAGTTCTAATTAATCACAGATTGAGCAGTAAATGAACCACCAAGAGGAGGAAGTGCGGGAGAGGGGAAGGCAGAGGCTGTGGGTCTTCATCCGAGCCTGCAGATCATTAGGGGTGTGGGAGGCTACATGAGAGAGGCTCAGCCCTTGCTGGACCACGGCCCTGTCTCCACCCTCAGCAAGAAATCGTGAAGTTTGGGGGTGCACAGCCTGGGAATCAGGGGCCATCTCCACTGCTAGCTAGAAATAAAACACAAGCAAGAGGTGGTGGTGCACACTCTAATCCCAGCACTCACAAGGCTGAAGCAGAAGGATCACCTCAAGTCCAAGCCTAGCCTAAGCCACATTATGAGCTCAAGGCCAGGCGGAGAGACAGACAGACAGGCAGACAGAAACAGAGACAGAGAGACAGAGACAGAGACAGAAATACAGACACAGATGCAGACAGAGATAGAGACAGAGAGGGACAGATAGAGAGAACAGCAAGCAGTAGAAGAGGGTTTGACTGCCTGCCCCATACTGAGCAAGTTCTCCCTGCTACTGCACCTCAGGAACTGCCAGACTCTGGGCCCCACAGCTGCAGGACTCCCTGCAGGCTCATGGAGGATGGCAGGGGCAGCACCCTCAGAGACAGCATCCAAGAAGCTCCCAGCCTGTACCTCTTCCCAGGAGACTGGCCCCAACTCTGCTGTTTGCTTCCCTCTTCACTGAGTACACTCCACAAAGCTCTGTACCCTGCAGCTCAAGGCCTCCTGTTCCTGCAGCCATGCATGCCCAGCAGCTCTGCACAGCTTTAAGCTGGGGCTGGGTGTGGCTCAGCACCACAGTAGCTGCCTACAAACTGAGGTCCTGAGTTCAATTCCTATACCAGTTTTAAGCTTCTGGGAAAAATCAGAATATTTCATGGCACTGAAAATTATAAAACTCAAATTCCATAAATGAACACCAGGGACCAGGGAGTCCAGGGGGCTAGGAGGGGCAGTGGGACAGGGGTTCAGGTGGGGAAGGGGCTAGGAAGCAGGGGGCCAGAGGTGGCAGGGGTCAATGGGGGAAGAAGACAAGGGGAGGGGCCAGAAGTACAGGAGGCAGGGGCCAGAGGGCAGTGGGGAGGGGTGCCAAGGCCCAGGGAGCCAAGGGGCCCAGGGGCCAGGCTATATCACCTAGTGCTGTGTACAGGATGTGTCCCATGCACCCTTCAGAAGAAAGGCTACCAGCAACAGAACAACCCAGACAACCCTGCCACGCACATGGTGTCTTGTACTCACTATGGTTTCCTGCATTTGTTTGAACACAGGCTTGCAGCCTGCTTTTCACGAGTAAGTGCAGGGCAGGACAGCGAGACCACTGAATGCCCCAGCCTGGCCACTCACTCCTCTAAGCCACCACCTGCCTCAGACCCCGTTGGTCCCTTCATCCTCATGCCACTTCACAGGTGCCCCTTCTATGGCCTCAGCCAGTTCCCACATCCAGACCCGGATGACCGCCACCTGTACTGGGAAGGCTGAGAAATAGGCAGAGCCAAGAATGTCAGGATGTAGGAGAAGCAACAAGAGCAAGACACCTCTCAGCACAGAAATAATTGTCAGCCAGCACAGACCAACACATGTTGTCTTCAGGGAGCCAGAGGGAGGGAGAGAAGAGGAGGAAATGGAGGAGGAGGAGGAGGAGATGGAATTAGAGGGAGGTGAAGGAGGTGAGGAGATGGAGGAGAAGGAGATGGAAGAGAAGGCAGAGGAGAGGGAGAAAGAGAAGATAGAGATGAAGAAGGGGAAGAAGGAGG
>PVKA01041435.1:0-18092 GCA_004027165.1 Ctenomys sociabilis | reverse complement strand
CCGTGCCCGAGAGACATTTCCCAGGGATTCCCTGCCCCACACCCCCCGTGGCCCAGTGAGAGCTCCAGGCACACTGTGCCAGAGAAACATTTCCAAGTGATTACCGGTCCAACCCCACAGCCTCAGACCCAGTGCAGGTTGGCCTGGAGTGAGAACTCCAAGCCTGCCACACCAGAGGGACATTTCTCAGTAACCTTCGGTCCCACGCCATGGACTGAAACCCAGCAGAGCATGGCCTGTGAGTGAGGGCTCCAGGCCAACTGCACCAGAGGGACCTTTCCCAGCCTTCTCGGGTTACGGCCCGTAGACCTGGACCCAGCACAGGCTGGCCGACTAAGCACCACCTACTCAGTGAATAAGATCATCCACTATTTTTGTGAGCCCAGAAGACCAACCAAAGCCCAGGCCTGCCCACCAGGGGAACGACCTGTCTGACATAGGAGGGCTGACCACGGTAAGTTTCTGGATCCTCGCCAAAAGTCAGCTAAGATGGGGAAGTTTCATTACTTGCTATACTTCCCAGTTCAGTTCATGCTCGGCTGAACAGAGAACCAACAGAGGGGAACCAAAGGAGCTACAGCAAAAAAGGAACTGAACACAACAGCGAGATCCAGGATAGGCATACCTGGATAATCTCAAGCTTAATAGACTGGCAACTGAATCTCATAACAAGCTAAGGTTATAGCTGCACCAAAGCACTACACCAAAGGTCAAAGGTCAGTGCTATACAAAATGACAAAGAGAAGGGCAAAAAAGCAATCCCAGACCTCGAGTGCACCAGGAAGGTCAGAGGACACTAGCTCAACTGCAATGAATGAATTAACAGATACAGGAGCAAAGGAACAACAGAAGAAAGCTATAGAGGAAATCAAATGAGAAGTAATTTCCCAAATTTAAAAAGAAATATCTGAATACATAGTATCTGAAATAAAGAATGAATTCCAGAAACATTGGGTGGAAAAACTATGCTCACCCAGAACAAGTGCAGAGAGCAATATTCCAGCTGATATATATAAATTAACAGCATCTGAAGCAAAGAAACAACAGCAGAAAGATTATGAGGAACTCAAAGCAGAAATAAGTTCTGAAATCAAAAAAGAATTCTTTCAAAAAAAAAGAATTCTTTGAAGTCATAGGATCTGAAATACAGAAACAAGTCCAGAAATATACAGAGGAAACTCTACTTGGAAGAAACACTGCAGAAAAAGAATTAATAACTACCTGTAAAGAAGACATGGATAAAAAAATTAGGTCAGAAATATGATGGATTCATTGAATGAGCAATACAGAAAAGAAATAGAACACATGAAACACAGTCAAAGAGCTATGGAAGAACTAAAAATATCAATCACAAGTCTACAAAACCATCTGAGTGAAAGCGAAGCCAGAGTTTCAGATCTTGAAGATGCCTGAGCAGCTAGTGAAAAGGTGAGAAAAGAACTCTTAAAAACAATGAGAATTCAGGAAAAAATAATCGATCAAATGCAACATGATGCCAGGATGAACAATGTGAGAATAGTTGGTATCAACAAGAATGAAGGAGTCAATACAAATGACATAAAAAGAATTTGGGGAGAAATAATAGCAGAAAACTTCCCAAATATGAGGAAACAATCCAACATTCAGGTCACCGAAGCATACAGATCACCAAATAACCTCATCCCAAGTAGAAACACACCGAGACATATAATAGTTAAGATCCAAAAATCCAACACAAAAATACTATAGTGAAAGCTGCTAGAGAGAAGAAGGAGCTCACATTCAAAGGAAAACCCTTCAGAATTATAGCCAACTTCTCTACACAAACAATGAAGGCAAGGAGAGCATGGAGCAGAGTTCTTCAAGTCCTATACGAAAACAAATTCCAGCCCAGACTATTATACCGTGCAAAACTCGCTTTCAAGATTGATGGATAAGTGAAATACTTCCATGACAAAGAACAACTAAAGAATTTCATGATGACAAAGCCATTCCTTCATAGGCTGCTGAAAGATGTTCTAGAGAGAGACCACAATGACCAGAACTCCATGAATGAGAATGGAAGGAACGCACTAAACAGGACAGACAATTAAACAGAGGTTACAAAGGAATAAACCACACCAGGTAAATATCATGACAAATACAAGTCAGCACATTTCAATTATAACTATCAATGTAAATGGACTCAATTCTCCAATTAAGAGAAATAGCCTGGCACAGTGGATTAGGAAACAAAATCAACAATATGCTGTATACAAGAAACACACTTAACTCAAAAGGACATTCATAGGCTCAAAGTCAAAGGATGGAAAACAATACTACATGCCCCAGCACCTAAGAAAAAAGCAGGAGTAGCAATTCTATTCTCAGACAGTCTCAACTTTAAACCAAGAATGATCAAGCGACACAAAGAAGGCCACTATACATGGGTAAGGGAAAAATTTAAGAGCAAGAAGTAACACTCATAAATATCTATGCAACAAACACAGGAGCACCCAACGATGTAAGACAAATCTTAAGGGACATGAAAAACTAAAAACACAATCTTAACAAGCGACCTTAACACACCCTTATTTCAAAAAGATAGGTCAAATAGGCAAAAAATTAGCAAGTAAGTAGCAGAACTGAACTAGAGCTTGGGAAAAATGGACCTGGTGAACATATACAGTGTTCCAACCAAACACAGCTGAATACACATTTTTTTCAGCTGCAAATGGGTCATTTTCCAAAATAGACCAGGTACTAGTCCAGAGGTCATGCCTAAGTATATGCAAGAAAATAGAAATTATCCCATGCATAGTATTGGAACACAAAGCAATGGCATTGGAAATAAATGACAAAAGAAACCACAAAAACCAACTCAATTCATGGAAACAAAACAACACCCTACTCAGCAATGAATGGGTTGCAGAAGAAATTCAACAAGAAATTCAACAATATCTACAATTCAATGAAAATTCAAGTACAACTTACCAGAATTTATGGGATGCGAGCAATGGAGTTCTTAGAGGGAAAATCATAGGTATGAACTCACACATTAGGAAAAGAGAAAAGGAACAAATTAGGACCCTAATGTTGCACCTCTGACAACTGAAAAAAGAAGAGTAAACAAAACCCAGAGCGCAAAGACGCGAAGGAATCATAAAGATTAGAGTATAAATACATTCAATTGAGATGAAGAAAACACTTCACAGAATCCACAAATCAAAAAGCTGGTTCTTTGAAAAACTAAATAAAACTGATAAGCCTCTTGCCAACCTCATCAAAAAGAGACAAAAGAAAATTCAAGTACAAGTGATAAGGAGTGAAAAGGGAGAAATCACCACAGACCCAGCGGAAATTCAGAAGATTGTCAATAGTTACTTCAAGAATCTTTACGCTCACAGAATAGAAGACACAGAATAAATGGACAGATTCCTCGAAAGGTACAAATTACTAAAACTGCATCAAGAGACTGAGACTCTTTTGTAGGCATTATATATTATATTTGTACTTTTAACTGTCTTCATTACAGTGCTGGTTATCATTGTTACCCACTTCGTGTTGCAGAACAGTGAAGTACTAAACACCCATGGAACTGATTTTCCTTTTGAAATTTGCTTGAAAATTGATGAAATCATAACTTTACAAATTTATGGTATATGCAATATGAAAAGTAGAAAAAAGTATAATTTTTAAATGTGATGACAGTACTTTTTGTGCACTGAGGTTGTTCAAAAACAGTAAAATGAGGAAACAAAAATTGGAATAACATAAGTTATATACTCGATGTCCTTTAAAGTTATATATATATTGTATATATGTATATATATTATATGTATATGCATAGTAATATATTCTCCAAAATCCTCTGTGTATAGAAATACTTGGAAGTTTTCAAAGGATTTATTCTATCCTGAAAACATTTTAATTGCTTTTGTGATTATGAAATCAAAGTACTTTGTGCTATAGTCCTAGGGAGACTACAGAACCAATGATGTGTATCAGACAAAACTTCATCGTTCCACTAACTTAAGGAGATAAGAATGAAGGCAGCCCTTACTTGGGAGCTCATGATCATCTATGCCTAGTGAGGTCATCCTTTTCTAAATAACACATCGATTCAGAACAGCTGCACAAACTGTGTTTCTCAAGATAAATTTCAGGATGGTTCAGTGGAATAAGTGCTTCCCTGGCAAGCACAAAGGCCTGAGTTCAATCCCTGGTTCCACCAAAAAAAAAAAAAAAAAAAAAAAAAAAAAAAAAAAAAAAAAAAAAAAAAAAAAAAAAAAAAAAAAAAGATAAATTTCAGGAAGCAAAATATGGGAAACTGCCACAAATTCCGAACATTGTGTTTATCCCCCTTTGGTGGTACATACTCTAAAAACTTCATATCAATTTCTGTTTGAAGTTTTATTTATTTATTTATTTTTATTTTTCTAATTTACTTTTTATTTTATTGAAGTACAAATATCAATCAGTCAGTTTATAAACACCTTAACAAGACATATTCGATAAATTAATCCACTGCAAACAGTTTTCATACTGTTTTGGTATCGTACAGGTGCATACATGATATTATACTTACAGACATTATTATAGCAGATGTCTCTTATCAGTAAAGTAAGAGTGTAGCTGTTTACTTATCTTATTTTTTATACCTGAATTATATCAAAAATTCAATAATTATTTTCCTAGTGATGACCATAGTACTAGAGAGGCTTTGGAGAAGTCTCCAGTGTGGCCTCTCACGTTGTCTTCACTGTTCTATGCATTTATATGTAGCTGCTGTCTCCCGGGTCCTACACTGTTAATTTCAGCAGAGAATAGAAGGAAGCATCCACAAAAGTAAGCTCAGGAGAACCATTGCTGTTATATAAATACCACACACTAACTGATTGCACCAGTGGAGCTTCAAACCATTCCTTTTTTAATTTTGGCTGTTGGGCATTTGGTCCTAGCCTGGAAGGAAATGTAACTGAGACAGCCTCTATGATCTTCAGCTTACACATTGAATTGATAGAGGAATGCAATGAAGGAAAGATTTTCTAGGATTTTCAACAGTGTTTTTACATTGGAGGTGATAGAAGTATGCACTTTTCAATGGAAAGCAAGTATTTGTGTACTTTTGTAGTTCCAGTTTAAATGTAGAATTTGCTTTGCAGTGAATATTATTATTATTTATTATTATCATTATATTATTATTATCATCATTTTGCAGAACTGGTGATTAAATTCAGGCCCTTGCACTTACCAGGAAAGTGCTTATCCCACTGAGCCATCTCACCAGCCCTGCAGTGAATATTAAAGCATAAGAGAGAACTGCGAGCTACATTTGATTGAGTTGGTAGCTTCCTGTATCACTCAAATATCACTCCACAAATTTCTCTTGGTTTTGAAGTCTTCTGTTTTTCTTTTGTATTTAATGCAGGATGTAACTATGTAGCTCGACCTTGCATTAATTCCCTGGGTTTCAGCCTCCATGGCACTGAGATTATAAGTGTACTATACCAGGCGTGTGATGGAATCACAGGCACAGCATTCCTGGGAGCAGATCAGGCACAGCATGGTTAGCCAGTGAAAAAACCCACCCTTGAGCCTCCCTATGTATACCATTAGTCTGCTGAGCAATCTCGAGGAGATAGACTGAGTAATTCTAAATTCGACAACTCTCATGTGTTCCATGGTAGATGCCTGAGATTGAACATTACATAATGGACTGAAGCTGCCAGAATTTGAAGATGTGCCTTGAGCAGTTTTTAATTAGAGGCCATTATTCTGTCCACTTTTCTATTTACTTATTCATTATTGTTTTATTTCTTCTGTTTTTCTAAGTGAAATTCCACTTCTTAGTACTAGTGGCAATATCCTGGTGGGTATCATATGCAGAAGTATATATAAATACTTATCAGCTTTAGAGAAAGACAGTACTCCTGTGAATGGAATGAGCTCAACTTGCTCCAGACCACTTCCTGGGATTCTGAACTTTCCCCATTTTGTCCTCAAACAGGGTGAGAAGAATATCACAAAAGTTTTCCCTGAACACTTACCCTTCTGTGGAAGGCATGTTCTTGGAAAATCTTCAGGAATCCCTCAGGAGGAAGGCACAAATGAACCTAGTCTGGAATGCCAGTTAGATCCCCATTAGGGAACTAGAAGGACAACAGCGATTTCCTTCATAGCGTGGTATATATTGGGTCCAATGCAGGTTGGAATTTTGCAGGTGTCATCCAGGAATGTGACAGAATAGAAAGACATGTTAAAAGCTCGGAGAATAGCACTTGTCCATAAGGTCAGTGCAGGAGTAGTAAGCATGAGGCCTAAGTAGATGTGAAAGGTTGGGTACATCCTTTGATGTAGAAGCTTGGAGCATGCAAATTGGAGGCATTTAGGGTCTAGACACAGGGAAACCCTAAATTATACATACCACAGAAGGATCTGTTGGCCCTAGATGTAGGGAAGTCTCTCATTCTATGTGCTTGTAGGACTATCACTTATTCATTTCTGCTGCTGAGTGAAACAAAAATGAGAGTAGGGAAGAACCGTGAGCAAGAAGGAATGTTTATAGCAGATTTGGGAAGGAGAGGTATATAGGTGTTCTTTAGGTTTCAGTAGCAAAACCTATGTTGAACATACAGCTGGCTAGTGCACTATTAACGAAATTTGTTCATGTACTTCCAAGGTTGCCATGAAAACCCCAGCATGAAAAATGCTCTGCCATATGTTCATTAGACAACAATTGAAATTCGGTGGTATTTCCAGAAGGGTGTCAAAACCCTAATCTTGGGGGAGTGGAAGCCTGGGAAAAAGGAATATGTGTGCCCCCAGTTGGTCTTTTTGTTCCTTGATATGTTATCCTGTTTCTCCTAGGATTTCAAATAGCAAAACAGGCTTCCATAGGGAGGGATTTCTCAAGTGAGTGCAGAACACACAGTCATTGACATGTTCATGGACATCTCCTGTATTTTGGCTAGAAGTGGCAGATTGAGCAGAACTTTGAGTGAAAGGTGAGTTACTGTGCACACCACAAGTGTGCAAGCAGGCACAAAGGACTTTGCAGGTGAAAAATGTACTGTGTTGTGAATTACATCCCAACGTTATAGTATAGAAGGCGCCATTGTGTTCTGAAACTGGAAACAGATGATGCTTGTAGGAATACATGTATTAAGAGTTCACTAGTATTGTGGTCCACATGCTGAGTGGGAAAAACAGATTCAATGATTTAGAAGTTGGGATAGATGAGAAAGAGTTAGAGTGTGACTCTTTGGGGAGATGGATGTGTCATATACATAAGGGATAAGAAGTTTTCATGATGAGATTCCTGACAGATGATGTGGTGGACCATAAGATAGCTAGGAAGATTCAGGCAGTGCTGGTTGACTGGCAGGGATCAAGGATAATCCTTCAGTAGTGTTTTGAGTTCTTGATGTACTCTGGCTCTGATTTGGTTGTGAGTGTCTGACGTTTATTGGTAGATTTTAATTTGATGTGTTTTTTCCACATGGGGAGGGTGATTTCAAAAGGGACTTTGACATGTGGGATAATAAAGGGCTCAGCCACGTAGCAATCCTAGAGTACTATGCAACAGCACTGTAGCAACTGCCACAGTTGCAGATGTTCACATGGACTAATCATTAAAGTTATGGAGCAGGTACGGTGTAAAAGCCATGAAATCACTTCATGAGGCACACTGTCTCTGCCCAGTTTGGAATTTCAGCACTTAGATATTAATCAAAGAAGAAAAGTTATGTGGCCTACAGAAGAGTACAAGTTTGATTATTGGCAATGTATCCATTAGGCTCTTCTTGCTTTCAGCCCACCTCTCAAAGGTACAAAATCATAACCACTGTATGCCTTATGACACATTGTACCCGAGTGAGGAAGCCCAGAGAGATGTATCCCGGCAATCACCCACATTGTGAGACATCCATTGTGGGGCATTTTGACCATTCTGTGGGCCCTAACAACTGAAGGTGAAACCAAGAGTGCCACCCACTGTCAGATTACGAAAAATGAGTGTAGGTCGAGGTTCATCTCATTCTCAGACATGCAGTCTTTTCCTATTGACAAATTGGTGTATGGTGTGTACCTGGGATTTCTAGGAGACTTGGATTAGGATCAAGTTTGCATAGTGGTCTGGTTGAGCATCGAACACCATTTTGCTTCTCTGGTGTTCTTGTTCTTCATCAGGGTTTTTCAGCAGTGATTTCACATTGGAGGTGACAGAAACACGGAAATTTGAAGGAAATCAAGAAACGGTGTTGTTTTGTATTCCCAGATTCTCTGTGGAGTTTTCTTTTGTCATGAGTATTAAAACACTAGAGAGAAGTGTCAGCTGCTTTGGATTGAGTTTTATTAGCTGCCGGTTTCATTCATCTCAGCCCCACTAATTTCTTTGTATTTTGTTTTGATTTGCTTTTGCATTTGGTGCAAGGTGTCACTATGCAGCTTGACTCGCAGGAATGCCTGTGTTCAGCCTCTTCATTTCTGAGTTTACAGGCATTAGACCCCAGCCCCAGACTCGGTTCCCCTGCGCAGTGTTCCTGGGTGCAGGACCGGTGCACCACGGTAGGCCAGTGAATGGACCCACGTCCTTATGCTTGCCATAGTAGAATCTTAGTCCTCTGAGCTGACTCACTGGCCATAGGCCCACT
Organism: Ctenomys sociabilis; assembly: GCA_004027165.1. NCBI lineage: Eukaryota > Metazoa > Chordata > Mammalia > Rodentia > Ctenomyidae > Ctenomys > Ctenomys sociabilis. The sequence continues at coordinate 9,480 of PVKA01041435.1, read as the reverse complement.
TGTTTGGACATTTTGTAAGTCTCAGATGTGTTTCAGGGAAGAGGGCCTGAGATTGGCCTATAAGAATGGACTACAATTGCAAGGGTTGGAACATTTGCCTGGAGCAGTTATTTAATTCGATGACATTACTTTGTCCTCATTTCTATTTCCTTACTCATTATAGTTTTGATTTCTTCTGCTTTTCTCAGTGAAATTCCCATTCTTGTAAGTAGTGGTATTTTCCTGTTGAGTGTCCTATGCGGTCTTTTTAAATACTTCTCTTGTCAGCTTTAGAGAAAAAGAATACTCCCATGAGTTGAATGAGCTCAGCTTGCTCTAGACTACTTCCTGGTGTTTCTAACTCTCCCTGTTTTTCTCCTTGACCAGGGTGAGTATTCGCAAGTATTCCCTGACCACATACCCTTCTGTGGAAGGCATTCTCTGTGACATTCTTCACTGATCCCTTAGGAAGGGACTGATAAACCTAGTCTGCAATGATCTGTTGGACACCCCTTAGGGAGCTCCAATGACAACAAAGATTTCCTTCATAGTATGGTGTATATTGGGTCCAATACAGGTTTGAATTTTGTATGTATTGTCCCAGTATTTTGGCAAAATGAGAGGACATGTTACAGGCCCTGAGAGACTAGCACTTGTCCATGCAGCCAAAGCAGAGGGAGTAAGCATGAAGCCTACATACATGTGAGAGTTTTGGTACATCCTTTGATGTAATAGCAGGGATTGTGTAATCTTGTGGGTATTCAGCGTTTAGACACATGCCAACCCTGAATTATGCAACCTACAGGTGGGTCTGTTGGCCCCAAGGAGGTAGCAAGTATCTCACTGCATGTGCGTGTAAGCCTAATGGCTGTCCATTTCTGCTGGTGAGTGAAACAAAGATGAGAGCAGTAAAGAACCATGAGCCAGAAGGAGTGCTTACAGCAGATTCGAGAAGGAGAGGTTCACAGGTGCTCTTTAGGTCTTAGTGGTGTTACTTGTGTTGAATGTACCACAGCTGGCTAGTGCACTGAGTCAGAAATTTGTGCATCTACTTCAGAGCTTGCCAAGAAAACCCCAGCATGAAAGAGGCTCTCTCTGCCTTATGGTCATTAGAACACCATTGCAATTCAGTGGTATTTCCAGATGGGTGTGTTAGGGCTGAGAAAAAGGGAACATGGGTGCCTGGATATGGTCATTGTGCTCCTTGACATGTTATCCCATTTCTCTTAGGGTTTCAAATAGGAAAACCAGCTTTCATAGGGAGGTGTTTCTCAGGTGAGTGCAGAGCACAAAGCCATTGACATATTCAAAGACATCTCCTATTTTCTTCCATGGCCCAGATTTTGAGAGGAAGTTTGAGTCCAAGGTGAGTTGTTGTGCATACCACAGGTGTGCAAACAGGCACAAAGAACTTTGTAGGTGAAAATGTACTCTGCTGTGAATTATATCCCAACCTTATAGTATAGAAGGCACTGTTGTGATCCAAAACCAGAAACAGATGATGACTATAGGGATACATATATTAAGAGTTCACTAGCATTGTTGTCCACATGCTGAGTGGGAATAACAGATTCAATGATTTGGAAGAGATGGGATAGAAGAGAATGAGTTGGAGTGTGATTCATTGGCAAGATGGACATATCGTATACACCATCGATAGAAAGTTTCCATGAGGAGTTTCCTGACAGTGCAGTGGAGCCCAGGATAGCCATTAAGATTCAGGCAGTGCTCGTTGACTATCAGGGATCAAGGAGATTCTTTCATCAGTATTTTGAGTTCTTGCTGTGCTCTGGCTTTGAATTGGTTGTGAGTGTCTGACGTTTATTGTTAGACTTCAGTTTGATGACTTTCTTTAGCATGGGAATGATGATTTCAAAAAGGGCTTTGACATGTGGGATAATAAAGGGCTCAACCACGTAGCAATCCTAGACTATTATCCTACAGCAGTGTAGCAACTGGCACAGTTGTAGGTGTTCACATGGACTGATCATTAAAGTTATGGAGCAGGTACTGTGTAAAAGTCATGAAATCACTGCATGAGGGCAACTGCCTCTGCCCAGTTTGGAATTTCAGCTCTTGGATATTAACCAAAAAGAAGAAAAGTTATGTGGCCTAAAGAAGAGTACAAGTTTGATTATTGGCTAGTGTACCCATTAGCCTCTTCTTCCTTTGAGCAAACCTTGCAAAGGTGTAAAATCATGACCACTGAATGCCTTATGATACATTGCTTCCCAATAGGGGAAGCCCAGAGAGTTGTATCCTGGCAACCAGCTTTTGAGGCATCCATTCATGATGTCATCTACGGATCATTTTGACCACTCTGTGGCTTCTGACAACTGTATGTGAAACCAGGAGTCAGATTACAAAAAATGAGTGTATCCTGAGGTTCATCTCATTTGCAGACATGCAATCTTTTCATATTGACAAATTGGTACATGTTGTGTACCTGGGATTTCTGTGAGCACTGGGATTAGGTTCAAGTTTGCATAGTGATGTGGTTGTGCATTGAACACCATTGATTCTTGTGTACAAGTTCTTCTTGCCAGGGTTTTTCAGCAGTGATTTCACATTGAAGGAGACAGAAGCACAGAAATTTGAAGGCAAACCAAGAATTGGTGTCCTCTTGTATGCCCAGATTCTCTGGAGTTTTCTTTTGTCATGAGTATTAAAACTTCAGAGAGAAGTGTGAAGTGCTTGGAATTGAGTGTTGCTAGCTCTGGTTTCGCTCATTTCTCAGCCCCACTAACTTCTTTGTGTTTTGTTTTTGCATTTGAGAAGGGTGTCACTGTGCAGCTCAACTCACAGGGGTCCATGTGATCAGCCTCCCCAGTACTGAGTTTGTAGGCATCAGATGCCAGCCATGGAATGGGTTCCCCTGCACACCATTCCTGGGTATGGAACTTGTGCAACATGGTTAGCCAGTGATTTAACCCATGTCCTTTCACATGCCTAAGCAGGTATTTAGTCTGCTGAGCTGTCTCACTGGCCATAGCCCCACTCATTTGAACATAATGTAAGTCTCAGTTGTACTTCAAGGATAAGGGCCTGAGATTAGCCTTCAAGAATGGACTACAGCTGTCAGGGTTGGAACATGTGCCTGGAGAAGTTATTAAGTTAGATGCCATTACTCTGTCCTCTTTTTTCGTTCTTTATTCATTATTTTGATTTCTTCTGTTTTGCTCAATTAAATTCCCTTTCTTGCTAGTAGTCATATTTTCCTGTTAGAAAATATTATTTAGACTTGGTAAACATTACTCTTGTCAGCTTTAGAGAAAGAGAGTACTCCGGTGAATGGAATGAGCTTCACTTGGTCTAGGCTGCTTCCTGGTGTTCCTAACTCTACTGTTTTCTTCTTGAACAGGGTGAGAAGAGCATCACACAAGTATTCCCTGATCACTTACCCTTCCATGGAAGGCATGCTCTGGGATAGTCTTCATGTATTCCTTAAAAGGAAACAGATGAGCCTAGTATATAATGACCTGTTGGATCCCCATTAGGGAACTCCAAGGACAACAAAGATTTCCTTCATAGTGTGGTGTATATTGGGTCTAATACAGGTTGGCACTTGGTAAGTGTCGTGCCAGGATTGTGGCAAAAGGGGAGGACATGTTATAGGCCCTGAGAGACTAGCACTTGTCCATGAGGCCAAAGCAGAGGTAGCAAGCATGAAGCCTAAGTAAATGTGAGAGGCTGGGTACATCCTTTGATTGAGTAGCAGGGAGCATGCAGTCTTGTGGGCATATAGCTTCTAGACACAGGCTGACCCTGAATTGTTCAACCCACAGGTGAGTCTGTTGGCCCAGAGGAGGTGGCAATTATCACATTGCATGTGCTTGTAGGTCCAGTGTTTGTCCATTTCTGCTGGTGAGTGAAACAAACATGAGAGCAGGGTAGAACTATGAACCAGAAGGAGTGCCTACAGCAGATTAGGGTATGAGAGATATAGGTTTCAGTGGTGTTATGTGTGTAGAATGTACCTCAGATGCCTAGTACGCTAAGTCAGACATTTGTTCATCTGCTTCCAATGTTGCCAAGAAACCCCAACGTGAAAAACACTCTGCCATATTGTCATTAAACCACCATTGTAATTCGGTGGTATTTCCAGGAGGGTGAGAAAACCATCATCTTGGGGGTTGAAGGCCTGAGAAAGAGGAGTATGTGTGCATTTACCTGGTCATTGTGTTCCTTAACATGTTATCCCATTTCTTGTAGATTTCACATAGGCAAACAGGCTTCCTTAGGGATGGATTTCTCAAGTGAGTGCAGAGCATTCAGCCTTTGACATATTTGAGGTCATGTCCAGTTTTCTTCCATGATCAAAAGTGGCAGTTTGAGTGGAAGTTGAGTTACTGTAAACACCACTGTTGTGCAAACAGACACAAGGGACTGTGTCTGTGAAAATGTACTCTGCTGTGAATTACATCCCAACCTTATAGCAGTCACCGTTGTGATCCTAAACTGGAAGGAACTGATGCCTGTTGGGATGCATGAGATAAGAATTCATCGGTGTTGTGATTCACATGCGGAATGGGAATAACAAATTCAATAATTTGCAGGAGTTTAGATAGATGAAAAAGAGTTAGAGTGTGATTCTTAGGCAAGAAGGACATGCTGTATTAACCAAGGAAAAGAACTTTGCCATGCGGAGATTCGTGACAGATTGGTGGAGCCCAAGATAGCCGCTGAGATTCAGGCATTAATTCCACACAGCACACAGGCCTGAGTGTGAGTCAGAGCTCATTGGGCCTGTTCAGTGCTGATTCAGCCAAAAGCCCAGGTGTGTGAGTGAGATGACCCTGGACTTTCTGGATCCTCATTCAACCCAGAGCCCAAGCACAGCATAGATCCTGCAGAAGAACTCACTGCATAGAGGCTAGAGTCTAAATCTCCCCCCAGCTGAGTCAGGAATAGAACATCTTGCCTGAGTGGCACAGAGGGTTCAACTCCAAGGGCTGCAACAGAAAGAAGTGGTGCACAGCAACCAAATCCAAGCAACACCCACTTGGTCAAGTTTGAACTTCATAGATCCAGTCCTGGTCCTAAGGTAATAACTCTATCTAAACTCTACACCAAATATCAGAAGACAGTGCTGTAGAAAATGAGAAAGAGAAAGAACAAAATGCAGTCTCTGGCCCTGAGCCCTCCCAGAACAAATGCAGAAAATACTACCATGGAAGAAATTGAAAATCACACACTTGAAATCTCTTAAATAATAGCATGTGAAATAAAACAACTGTGGAGAGGTACAGAGGAAATCAGATTAGAAATAATTACTCAAATGAAAAAGGCAATGATAACTATATTTAAAGGAGTACTTAGTGCTTCTAAAGAAGACACTAATAAAAATACAGCAGAATATAAAATGATGGAATATTTTTATTTTATTTATTGAAGAATAAATAGCAATAAGACAGTTTCAAATCAAACTAGCAGGGCAGACTCAATAATTAATACATTGCATATTGTTTTCATAGTAGATTTTTTGTCAGACAAAGCACATTCTTGATATTCTACTTACAAACATCATTAGAGTAGATGTCTCTAATCAATAAATTAAGAGAATGTAGCTATATACTTATCTTATTTTTAAGACTGAATTATAGTACAGTTTCAATAATTAACATTTTCTTCCTTGTTACCTTTCTAGTGGTTGTCCATAGTACAAGAAGCTGACAGAATATCCTGTCCAAACACTATTACTGAAAATCTTGCATCTCATAGAATTATACAGGAGTATTGCATATTTATTCTAACTGTACTGTTTATACAAACACAGAACGGTTCTTCCTTTGTATCGCCTTTTTTGTTTAGTCCTGTCAAAGATGGCTATTCCATTGTCATTCAATTATTCTAGATGTCTGAAATCAAGGAAACAATCAAACACAGTCCAGAAGAGCACAATGATAGTGGGTTAGTTGAAGAAGATGTTGACTACAGCCATTTACAACTCTACTTATTGTTATGGATTTATGTTATAAATATCCACTTTTTTATATATCTCATTTTAATACTTTTCAGCTTGATGATTAAGACTGAGAAAAAACAAGACATATATATCAAAAAATGTAGGTTTTTTATCTGATGAGGTTAGCCAAGTTCCCTCAGGGTTTATCCTGTACCCCTGTACCTCACTCTGTAGATCCTTTGTCAGTGTCATCCATGTGGATGAGTCACAGCCATGGCTTGATCAATTTGCTGTCTGTGAGAGACTGAGAGAAAGTTTTCTCTCCATGTGACTCTCATTAGGCACACTATAGATCATTGATCACACACCTCTATGGCTCCGTAATCTCCTTGATTAGAACATCTGGGGCACAACTGAGTTCCATGATGTTACAGCACAGTTTCTCCTACATCCTGAGTCTTCAGTGATCTTCAAAGGATAGGGCAAAAATTTTGGCTGATCTTTCACCCCTTTCATTTCTCCAATTTTTAATCTGTGAACTTAGGTTGTTAACCATCCAGAAGAGCAGGTGATTAGTACCATGCAACATAGGCAGTTCAGTTTACCCTCACTATCTGACTAAATTCTTTTTAGTTGTTGTTATACATTTCTATTTGTACTTCTTTTGATTTCTTATACTAGGGAGATTATATGATCGATGCACATGTGTATCTGATTTATTTCACTTGTGAGTGACATTAACTTCAATATAAATGCTTCAAGCTTATCATTCCTTATAGCTGAGTAATATTACATTGTATAGAAATACTACATCTTTTTCAACCATTCCTCGTGTGATGGGCATCTCGGTTGTTTCCAAGATTTGGCAGCTATAAAACATAAGTACACATATATCACTACGATATGATGATTTCACTTCCTCCAGGAAAATTCCCAGTAGGGAAAATTCTAGTAGCTTGAAGGGGATTTCCAATCCTACTTTGGTGAAGAGTCTCCACACTGATCTCCATAATGGTTGCACCAGTCTTCATTCCCACGAGCACTGTTTCCTTTTCCTCACATCATCTCCAACATTTATTGTTCATTAATTTCTTTAGGATAGCCAATCTTTCTGAAGTGAGATGGCATCTCAGTGTTGTTTTAACATGCATTTCATGGATGGCTAGCGATGTGAAGAATTTTTTCATACATGTATTCACTTCTTTAACTTCATCTTCTGAGAAGTGTGGATTTGTCTTATATGCCCATTTCTGGATTGGGTCTTCAAATTTGAGGGCCCTAATACATCTTAGTTCTTTATAAATTCTGGGGAGCAGACCTTTGTCTGAGTGCTTGTTAGTTAGGACTTTTTAGAAATTTGTGAGTTGTCATTTCACTTTGCTGACAATTTCTTCTGACATGCACAAACTTCTCAAGAAGAGTGGATCCCAGTTGTTAATTTTTTCAAGTGTTTCCTAAGAGAATACATGTTTGTTGATAAACTCTTTGCCTACCCCTATGTCTTCAAGGGTTCTCCTACTTTCTCTTCCAGGAGATTGAGTGTTTTTGTTTTAATGTTTAGATCTTTAATCCATTTTGACTTTAGGTTAATGCATGATGATAGACCTGGGTAAAGTTTTAGTTTTTTGCATATAGAAAGCCAGGTTTTCCAGCACCATTTGTTAAAGAGGTATCTTTCTGCCAGTAAGTGTGTTTGGCCCCTTTTTCAAAGATCAGATGGCTGAGTGTGTTTGTAGATGTCTCTGCATCTTCTAATGTATTCCATTGATCCTCAGGTCTATTTTTTGCCAGTACCTTGTTGTTTTTATCACAGTGGCTTTGTAGTATAATTTCAAGGCAGGAATTGTGATGCCTCCTGCATTGTCTTTGTTGGCCAGAATTGCCGTTTCTATTCTAGGTCTTTTCTTATTCCAAATAAATTTTAGCAATGATTTCTCTAGGTCTGTAAAGTGTGTTGGTGGAAGTTTGATAAGGATTTCATTAAATCTGTACAACAATTTTAGGAGTAAGGCCATCTTCACGATGTTGGTTCTTTCTATCAAGGAGCAGGGAATATCTTTGCATTTTCTGAAATCCTCTATAATCTCTTTTCTTAGGGTGTTGTAATTTTCCATGAAAAGATCTTTGACTTCCTCAGTTAAGGGAATTCCAAGGTGTTCCATTTTTTGCGATGGTATTGTAAAAGGTATTGTTTCTAGTTTCCCTCTCAGTGTGTTTGGTATCTGTGTAGAGGAATGCTATTGACTTTTGAGTACTGACTTTGTGTCCTGCTATGCTACTGAATTTGTGTATCAATTCCAGTAGCTTCTTGGTGGATCTTTTTAGGTCTTTCAAGTAAAATATCATGTCATCTTCAAATAGTGATAATTTAACTTCCTCTTTACCTATTCTTATTAGGACGGGGGGATAGAGGACATCCTTGTCTTGTAACTGATTTAAGAGTGTAAGATTTCAGTTTTTACCCATTTAGAATTATATTAGCCATTGTGTTGTCATAGATGTGTTTTATCAAACTGATGTAGAGGCCATCTATTCCAATTTTCTGTAGGTTTTGAACATGAATGAGTGTTCAACTTTCTCAAAAGGTTTTTCTGCATCAATTGAGATACTCATTTGGTTTTCAGAATTCTCTGTTTGATATAGTATATTACTTTTATAGATTTTCAAATATTGAATGATCCTTGCATCCCTGGGTTGAATCCTACCTGGTCATGGCATATGATTTTCTTGATGATATGCTGTATTCTATTTGCTAGGATTTTATTGAGGATTTTGGTATCTATGTTCATGAGGGAGATTGGCCTGTAGTTCTCTTTTGTAGTTGTGTCTTTCTTTGGTTTTGAAATCAGTATGATACTTGCCTCCAGAAATGATTTTGGGAGGAATGCTTCCTTTACAATTTCATTGAAGAATTTGATGAATGTAGGGATAATGTCTTCTATACATGTCTCGTATAATTCAGCTGTGAATCCATCAGGACCTGGACTTTTCTTTGTTGGCAGGCTTTTCATTATGTTTCATATTTCATTCGCTCTTATTGGCTTATTGAGAGCTGTTGTATCTTCTTCATTCAGTTTTGGTAATTTGTGCCTTTCAAGGAATCTGTCCATTTCTTCTGTATCTTCTATTCTGTGAGCACAAAGATTCTCCAAGTAGTTACTGATACTCTTATGAATTTTCACTGGGCCTGTGGTGATTTCACCCTTTTCATTCTTTATTGCTTGTATTTGATTGTTTTCTTTTCTGTTTTTGATGATGTTGGGTAGGGTCTTATCAACTTTATTTAGTCTTTCAAAGAACCAGCTCTTTGATTTTTGGACGCTTTGAACTGTTTTCTTCATCTCCGTTGAATTAATTTCTGCTCTAATCTTTATGATTTCTTCCCATCTTTGGCTATGGGTTTGGTGTGCTCTTCCTTTTCTAGATGTTGGAGGTGCAACATTAGGGTGCTAATTTGTTCCTGTTCTGTTTTCCTAATGTGTGAGTTCATAAATATGATTTTCCCTCTGAGAACTGCTTTTGTCGCATCCCGTAAATTCCGGTAAGTTGTGCTTAAATTTTCATTGAATTGTAGATATTGTTGAATTTCTTGTTTA
>PVKA01041434.1:0-18086 GCA_004027165.1 Ctenomys sociabilis | reverse complement strand
GTGTGTGTGTGTGTGTGCAGTGTGCTTCTGATTTGCAGAGACATTACCAAACTTCAAAATTAAAAAAATACTTTAAATTTTTGAAATGAAGGAAAATAAAAACACAATAAACAAAAGCTTGAGTGGTTTCTCTTATATGAGGAAAAGAGCAAAATGAAAGACAGACAACAGGAAATAAAGAGAAAAATTGATTTGCAAATGGACAGGAAACGTAAAGATGGAAAGAGGAGGGAAGCGAGAGGAAGGGAATTTTAAATAGTTAAGATGTGTTATGAACACATCCCAACTCCCCATGAAGATTACAATAATTGTGTACTGAAAACACAAAGTTATATAAACTTTTCTAAAAATCTAGGGATACAGCAAGAGCTCCACAAAAGGCAAGGTTATAGCAGTAAGTGCCTACATTAAAAAAATAGACTTCAAATTAAAATAACAAGATACTAAAAAAGAAAGAATAAACCAGAACTAAAAATTAGTGACAAAGAAAAGAAATAACAAAGATCAGGGTAGAAATATGCGTTGATAAAAATGTGGAAAATAAAAGCAGTGATGACTTGTTTGTTTGTTGAGAATATGCAAAACTGACAAACAGCTACATTGACCAAGAAAAAGAGGAAAAAGACTCAAATAAGAAAATCAGGGCCAGAGATATAGCTCAGTGGCACAGTCCCTGCCTGGCATGTACAAGGTCATAAGTTCGATTACCAGTACAAAAAAAAAAGAAAGATGGAAGGAAGGAAGGAAGGGAGGGAGGGAGGGAGGGAGGGTGGGAGGGCAGGCAGGCAGGCAGGCCAGAGGTGAAAAAGAAGACATCAGAAGTGATACTACAGAATTTTTTTTGAAAAATCACTGAAAACTATTATAAACAACTGCAAACAAACAAACTTAAAATTCCAAAAGAAACAACCGCAAACAAACAAATTTAAAATTCCAAAAGAAAAGAATTTCTAGACATGCGTGACCTACCAAAGCTGTGCCATGAAAACATAGAAAACCTGAACAGACCAATCACAAGGACAGAGTCGGAATCAGCCACAAACACCCTTCCACATTAAAAGGCCCAGAACGGATGGATTTGCTGCTGGATTTTGCCAAGCTTTTGAAAAAAAAAAAAATGAATGCAGTCTTTTCAAAATATTCCAAAGCATGAAAGAGGGAAACTTTGCAAATTTATTCTACAAGACCAAACTACCCTGATGCCAAAATCATAAAAGAACACAGTAGAACAGCAACAACAACAAAAAAGGAAACTACAGACTAATATCTTCGATGAAGACAGATGCAAAAATTCTCAATAAAATACTAGGAAGTCAACTTCAAAATGAGATATAGGTCTAGTACCTGAGCCCATGGCCCCACTACCTAGTAAGTGTCCAAAACCACTGAATTGGCCACAGGGACATCTCAACTCACCTGTTCACTATACTATTTGGGGCTGGAGAGATAGCTCAGCAGGCCAAGTGCCTGCCTGGCAAACACAAGGACCTGGGTTGGATCCCTGGTGCTGCATGCCATGCTGGCCCTGGAATCCCTGCACACCATGCTGGCCACCAAAACCAGATCTGGTGGTAAATGCCTGTAATCCCAGCACTGGGGAGGCTGAGACAGGAGGATCACTATGAGTCCAAGCTATACAGCAAGACCCTGTACCAAATAAATAAATGAATCTCAAAAAGAAAAAAGTACCACTATTCACAAGAAGCAAGACATGGAATCGGCATTTGTCCATATGAGCAAATGGATTAAGAAAATGTGATACATATAGTCAAAAATAATTACATTCTGTCATTCAGAGCAGTCTGGCTGTAGTCATCAGATATTACATTAAGTCAATCAAAGATAGACAAACACCAGATACAATACAAATATTGATGTGTATTCGGAAGCTGAGATGAGGCCATGAAGCCGTAGAGAATTGGAAAGTAGTTACCAACACCTAGAAGCATAGAGAAGAGGAAGAAATGGAGAGGTGATTGTTAATGGGCCCAGGGCTGGCAAGGAAGGCTACCTTCCACCCTCTCATAATATGGCAAAGTAGCTGTGGTTGGAAACAATTAACTAGTATTTTAAACTAACTAGCAGGATTTTAAATGTTCCCAACACAATGAAATAATAATTGTTTGAAGTGACAGGTATGCCAGTTACTCTAGTTATATTATCACACCCTGAGTACACATACTGAAGAGTTACTCTGTACCCCATAAGTACATACAGCTACTGTGTACTTTACCTTATTAAAAGTAAACATAAGTTTAAAAAATATGTGGACCAAGGAGATAGCTCAGTAAAATAAGTACTTGCCTGGCAAGCGCAAGGTCCTGAGTTCAATCCCCAGTACTGCAGAAACACACACACACATATATATATTTTTAAATAAAAATGTACTGATATAAATATATAGCCAGATGTGCTTTAAAGCTTTGTTACTAAAATATTCATCTTAGTAATTATCTTACACTTTTTCAGAGCTCATTCTCCATAACACCAATTATAAAAACTATTTCACAAAATTCTAGTATTTAAGATTCTATAAGACCATTTCTAAGAAACTTGTTTGAGATTTCCTCTGAAATTCTGCATTAAAACTGTGTGATTGATTTTAAGAGCTCACAGGGCAAGCCTGGAAGGGCACCTATCAATAAAAGAAAGGAAAAAAAGGGGATATTGTGATGGACAGGAAAGAGAAAGTGTAAATGAAATGCAAACAACCTTAGCATTTACGCTGAAGCCCCAAGAAGAAATCTAGCAAAACTTTGGTTTGGCTGCTGTAATGGTTGATTTATTGCATCAACTTGAGCAGTTTAGACACTCAGATAAATTGGCTCAACAATTCTACATCTAGGAACAGAGGACCCACTGCAGGCGCGCTCCTGGCTGGGAGAACATAAAGGGGAAACGAGGAAGGACATTCGGGCTCCTGTGCTCCTCAAGGCCTCCTCTCTTCACCTTCAGTTTAGACGTCATCTCCTGGCTTCCAGCACAGACTCTTTGGATCCATCTGCCTTGGATCCTTCAGCCTTCCGGTGTAGACCCTTCAGCCTTCCGGTGTAGACCCTTCAGCCTTCCGGTGTAGACCCTTCAGCCTCTGTCACTGACCCACCAACCTCTTAATACCAACTTGCGCAGGACCCTGAAGTGAGCTCCAGCCCTCCAACTACATCCTTCGGTCTCCAATGTGCTCACACCCTCTGCTCGCTTCCTCATCCAACTTTGTAGCTGACAACTTCAAACCAGTCTTGTAATTTCTTATGCATTTGCATGTCTCCTGTTATATTGCAAGAGCAAGCAGAAACATTGAAACGAAACCCAGGATTTGGAGGCAGATTTGTTTACCTCGATGGCACTGATCAGGATTATTCCCATTCCCAAAGTGCGAGGCCCCAGTCTCTGGTGAGCTAGGGTTTTTTTGTCATACACAAGCAGGAGGTACAAAGGTGAAACAAAACAACCTGGTGGTTCTTCTGGTTAGCCAGAGGGTGAGATCATCAGTTACAAGACTAGATTAATGACCCTCAATTCAGGAAGCTTGGTACAATGGTACAATCAGGCATCCTGCATGTTTGGCTATATTCTCATAGTTACAGGGGTCAAGAAAGTAATCACAAAGCCATGAAAAGGTTACAGAGCCCAGGACTCTCAAAACAATAAAGTTTTAAAAAGAACAATTTCTCTTGTATAGTTTTTCACTTTCAATATCTGTTTCTCTAGTAAAGCACTGACTGACACAACTACTAACATTTTAAAGTGCTTAAGACTTTTCTTAGTTATGCTTCTCTCGTTGCTGGGACAATATCCAACAATCAGAATTCTCTAGCTCACAGTAAGGGGAGGACTCAGTTCATACTCAGCTGGCTCCAAGGCAGAGTGGCACATGGCAGAGGGCAGCCATTCGTGGCAGGGCAAAACAGCAAGAGCAAAGGAAGGGGCAGCTGCTTCAGCAGCTAGCTAGCCTCTTTCCCCTCCTTACATTTGCGTGCAGATTATCTGCTCCAGGATGAATGTAGCACTTACATCTATAATCCCAGCACTGGATCATGAATTAATCATAAACTCTACAAGCTGCCCCAATGACTGCATAAGGCTTCAAGGGACTACTAGACACAAATCATAACAGACCAAAAACCTGGAACATTTAACAAACCAATAGGCTGGGTGTAGTGGCACACACCTCTAATCTCAGCACTCTAGAGACTGAGGCAGGAGGATCAGAAGTTCAAGGCCATCCTGGGTTACGTAAGTAAGTTCAAGGTCAGCCTGAACTGGACAGTGAAACCCTGTCTCAGAAAAACAAAATCATTAGATTAGAAAAATAGCAACAGATGAGAGCCTGCAGGTTATTTCAGTTATTTCAGCAGCTGCTCAAGCAAACACAGTCAGGTACAGGAGGCCTTAGTTCGATCCCCAGCTCCATGTGCCTTACCAGACCTGCCCTTAAGGCAGCCTAAGCCAGCCAAACAAAAAAAAAAAAAAAAAAAAAAAAAAAAAAAAAAAAAAAAAAAAAAAAAAAAAAAAAAAAAAAAAAAAAAAAAAAAAAAAAAAAAAAAAAAAAAAAAAAAAAAAAAAAAAAAAAAAAAAAAAAAAAAAAAAAAAAAAAAAAAAAATCCTTCTCAACTTAAAAAAAAAAAATCAATAGAAAGATTTAACATGCTTTTGTTCAAGTAAAAGATCATACACTATAAAAAATAAAAAAGATACATTGTTGTCACTCTGCACCAACTTTGTAAATATTTGATCTGTATAATATATACTATCGAGTTACAAGCACTATACACAGGTACTACACATTTCATAATTTATCTCAGTTCATCTGCACACACATACGAAATAGGTGCTATTATTTTCTCACTATTTTTATAAATGAGACTAAGCTTAAATGAGGTCAAATATCTTTCTCCAAATCACAGTAAACCAAAAGAAACTTGTCTATTAACAATTTGAGTAATATGACATTTTTAATGATCATTATAAAAGTCCTGTTGTGTGTTTAACAAATATTCAAAGCTAACCAATCATGCAATGCCATCAGGAGATGAAATCAAATGGAAAGTGTCCAGTTTCAAGGTCATCTTGGTCTTAGTCTCTTTTCTGCCACTGTAACAGTGAGTGCTTCTTACTGAGTTGTGTGGAGCCAGAAGGGGAGAGGGAAAGAGAACAGACTCAAGCAAGAGGGTAAAAGGGAGATGGCCTTGCTTTTATTACAAACCAACTCTCACAACCCGGACATTAACCCATCCATGAGGGCAGAGTCCTTAGGACCTAATCACCCCTTCGTGCTCTGCTTCTCCACGCTGTTGCAATGGGAACTGAATATGAACAGGAGCTTTTAAAGTGTTCAATAAATAGAAATGCGTAAGACTTGTTCATCAAACTTTTTCCTAAGTTCTGGAAGGATTAAAACTAGCCTCCTTGTATGTTCCACCCACATTTCTCAAATCCACTCTGAAGAAGGCAAAAATTCTAAAAGAGAAAAAAAAATAGGGAACTGGAAAAGTCAGACAAAATTAAGAGGACAAGTGATTCTAGAAATTTCTTGAAGCAAGAGAACTGTCAATAATCAAGGTAACTCATATAGGAGATAAGATATCTATTTCCATTGATTTGTGTTTTCAGAAAATTCTGAGGAGAGATGGGGCTCTTATGACATGGAGGTAAATAAAATAGGATTCTTAAGACCTTTGTGCAAGTGACAGATACTTCATGTACAGTCCAACAGGCATCATGCAGTCATTTTACTATCTGAAACTGGGCAATAAGCTATTTTTCTTAAAGAGACATTTACATTGAGTTGTCAGGCACATTATTCACCAAAGTAAGTGGTTTCAATAAATGACATTTCATGTACAATCACCTCCCTTTCTTTTCATCTATGTTTCAAAGGTTACAGTGCCACTACATGATATATCTCACCATGAATGCTAATGTCAACGTGGTTCTTTCCTTCTGGGTGACCTGATCCAAGTATTGCACAAAAACCACACTAAAAATAAATACAGCATGGAGCAAAGATCTTTCTTCTCATCCTCCACATTGGGAATCATTACAATTTTAATCATTTACCTAGAAGTCTTCATACACACAGCTTCTTTTGAAGGAAAGACAGGAGACCTACTGAAACACACTAATCTCCTCGAAATGCCTAGGACTACAGCATGGTGGGAATACATATTTTGCTGTAAAGAAAGAAAAAAAGTAGGTGTAAGGCAATCAGAACTGCACAAATGTTATCTGTTATGATACACTGCTCCCTTTTAGTGAGGACAGACATTTGGATTCCAATATTGAACTTTCATTACTACTGTATTTCTTTAAAATACAGCAGTAAGGACAGCCAGATAGCTCAATGGATTAAAGTGCTTGCTTAGGCAGGTGCAGGGACTGGGGTTAGATCCCTGAACCTGCCTAAGATAGTGCCACACTGGCCCTGACCCTAGCTGTGCTGATTGGACATGGTGGTGTGCACCTATAATCCCAGCACTTGGGAGGCTGAAACAGGAGGATCACTATGAGTCTGATCTGTGTAAGGAGAAACTTTAGACCCTGTATTAAATAATTTTTTAAAATACAATAGTAATTTACAGTAGTAGCACATCAAGAATACTTAACCCAAAACATTCTCTAAAAATTATTTATGCTTAATGCAACTTAATGAACTTAATGCAATCACTTGATTTCCATATATCTTACCTAAATTATAGGCATTTTCTTCCCTAAGGAAAATTTCACATTCTTTTAAATGATTAAAACCTCATTTATAAAGCTGGGAGTTTTACATGTGCATTTAACACACAAATATTGCTTCCTAAAAAAAAAAAAAATCCTAATTGGAAGTACTAGAAGTTAAGGCAGGGATAGTGAATAAGCAGCTATCATTTGAACAGGTGCTTTAGACAAGGTGTTGTGTTGAGCACCTTAAATATACTCATATTCAAATTTTTCAGGGACCCCTAAACATCAGCTAACAATGTGTAGAAAGAAAATCTTCCAAACACCAAGGCCAGATAAAGGCTAGGAGCACTGAGACAGTTACATTTGAGGAGCAGAGGTTAACTAAGGTTAACCTCTTAATGGGCTGCCTCATAACCCATTCATTAATCAAACTTCTGTCACATGGTTGCCTTCTCAAGCAATCTGCTCCATTCCGAGGTGTTCAGGGTGGGTGCCACAGTACACCATCCTGGTACAGACTAGGCTGCCAGCCTTCCCCAGTACCACTCCCATCCCTCCACAGGGCCAACCTAGCAGGCCTGAACACCCAGTATGGGTGCCAGGGTGGGCATGGAAGCACCCAGAAGCAATATCCACACCCTTTAATCTTAATACCAGGTGCCCACCTGGTCCCCCAAAGGTATGACCAGTGCCACCAGCCACTGTCTTCAAGACATTGCTGGGGAACCCATAGCTCTGGAGGACTTTGGCTCTGAGAGTACAAGAGATGGGAGGGAGGAGCAGACCCATGTGTGACAAGGCTGCTGCATGAATATGTCCAAGCGCTGGGATCTGATGGCCTGTGAGTTACATGCATTCCTCTTTCAATGAATTTTACACACATTCTGTGGATGACTTCATTAAATCTGACCAAATGCCACCTTGTCATGAGAGTCAAAGGCATTAACATTTTTAATAAAACTGGCAGCATGTCTGAAGTATGTAACAAATATGAAACCGAACTGTCCAAAAGCAATTTCAAAAGTAAACTAAGGAGAAGGTGGGAGGAGTGAGTGGTTACCTAGGTCTATGAAGGCTCTGAGATAGTTACCTTTGAGGAGCAGAGGTTAACTGAGGATAAGTACTACTATCTGGATTGCTTTGGAATCCAACTCAGAGGGCCCGAAAGCCACAGCCTGCAAAGCAAGCATGAAGGAAAAAATTTTCATTATCGCGATGAATAATACCAGTCTTTGAAAGATCTGACACTGTATTATAATGTGATATAAAGACAAGACCAGCCAGGCAGGCCTACCAATCCTGCCACTCAGGAGACAGAGGCAAGAGCAATGGCAAGTTCAAAGCCAGGCTGCGTGACTTTGTGAGACTCATCTCAAAATAGAATGGCAGGGTATAGAGCTCAAGGGTAGAGCACTTGCCTACTATGCTCAGGGCTCTGGATTCAGCACTCAGTTTCCAAAAGAAAAAGAAAAAAAAAAATCAGCTTCACATAAATAAATCATTAAAATAATGTGATTTTAATAATTCTAATTTCTACTCAATATAATCAATTTAAATACATTGGAAATTATCCTGAAATTATAAGTGATGTTTTGTGAATGTCGGCACAGGTAACCAGAGTATTAGAATCAGATCACTGAGATTGGTTAGTTTTTATATAGAAAAGAGTAGATATCAGCAGTACAGTGTGGGAGGCTACAGAGTTTGAGAAATAATAAGAGACAGGTGTGGAATAATGAGTTTGGGTCAAATTCTAGAAGCTGTTACCATATTCTATACTGAGCCAAGCAGTACTCTACTGAATGTCACTCTAATTTAAAATAAGGAGTCCAGGGAAGATATTGTATTTTTCTGTTCCACTCTTAAAGTCACTTGCAGATTTAACTTGGATTTTCCTTAAATTTCCCATCGTTGTGGATGTGCATTGAGATGGCACTTATATTAAACCATCTTCATTCTCTTCGTGTTGGTGATTTCTCAGCGGCCAATTCTTAGTTTGATATTATACAAGACAGAAGAGAAGGACCCCCCTCCCCTGGTCTATGCCCTGGGGGTTTGTAATCTCAGCATAACAGACAGAACTATAATGGTCTGACTAATAAAATTCAGGGGTGACTGAGTTACTACCAAGGCTTAATTTGCTCTAGGAACTCTTCCAGTTATATACAGAATCATAGGACTGGGAGAAAACCGGCATTGTGAGAAGATGGATGCACAATGCCTTCACCACCTCCCCACTCTAAATCTCACCTGAGGATCTAGGGAAAGAGGAAGGGAAAAGCAAAGTCATCCTTCTGCGAGGTGACATTTCCACCTGCGACAGTGTGAGGTCATCCATGATGGGGTGCAAGTGTGAACCGGAGCCGCAGCTCAGAAAGGCTCCTTTTATTTTGTTCTGAAATTCAAGCTCTGAGAGGAAAGCAGTTTATTGACTGACTAGGTCTAGCCTCACGATAGTATCCTGACTGAAGACACAAGAAAGGTTCTTCCTATCAAGTTGGAAATCCTTCCTATCAAGTTGGAAATCCTTCCTATCAGTTGGAAATCCTTCCTATCAGTTGGAAATCCTTACCGCGGCCTGTAGATAGGAGGGCAGGGTGCTGTGACCATTGACTCAAAATCTGTCCCTAAGCATTCAATCTTCTTTTCTGGAAACTTCAGAAAAGTCATCATCTCTAGGAACATGTTTCATCCATAAGAATGTTTTCAGCCACAAAAGGTGGACAAAGACACCTCTCTTGTGGCTTTTCCAACTAACATTTGACCCTGTGAACTGCCTTGCCTGAGTTCTCCCCAAAGCTCAGATACTCCTAGTGAGTTGCAAGTAACTCTAGCTTCTTCCCGTCTTTAAAACAATGATTGACCAAATTCTTTACACATTCTAGATAGCAGCGCTCTAAGGGCTAATTTTACTGGCAAAACCTTTTTCCCATGGAAGACTGTCTCTTCACTCAGTTGGTTGCTAACTTCACTGTGCTGAAGCTTTATAATTTCATAAAACCGCATTTGTTGATTCTTAGTGTGATATCTTGTCAGGCTGGAGTCCTCATCTAAGGCTATGCCGCTCAGAGTTTTACCTGTTTGATCTTTCAGCGGATTAAGTATTTCTGTTTTAATATCTAGGTCTTGGATCCATTTCGATTGTATTTTAGCATTTACAAGTCATAGACCAGTCCCTTCTGAGTTTAGAGACATCAAGTATCAGCACCACCCCACTTTTTGCCCTGATACATAACCAAGAAGGGCTGAGAAGGGGACAGTAAGCATGGCTTTTCCAGCTCTGCCCAGCCTGCCCGGCCTGGAAAGCATGCAGAGCCTTCAAGCCCTGCTCTCATTGCCTGGCTTGATTGTCCTAATTAGTCCTTAGCTGTCCAGCTACCACTCCCCCGGGGGGAAGGAAAAAAGATAAAAGGTTCCTATCCCTTTACATGTTAGAACTAAAATTGAAATTAGAATCGAAGTAATTTTGTGTGCACCCTCCAAATAAAGCACTCCTTCCTACAGAGACCAAATTTAGACTGCTCTCAGCTCTCCCTTGTCTTTATCACACCAGCTCCCTCACATTTAATTTCTCCCCTCCCCCCTGGGAGGGGTAAAATACTAATGAATAAAATTGTAGATTACTACTTCAGAAGGCTGCAAACGGACCAGTAAAAAAAGCCCATAATTCTTTGAAGCTGAGAATAATTATGTCCATTGCACTGGTTGTAATGCATTTTTATGCTGCATCTCTAAGCTTTGTAAGGCTATTCTAATATTTCTAACAGTTATTTTCAATAGACTGGCAGACTGAGGAGCATGGTAGGACTCAAAGACCTCATGATAAAAGATTATTATTTAAAATTGTAGTTTCTGGGCCAAAGCTTAAGGAAACATTGCAGGGACATATGGATCTGTGCTGAAATTTCCCATCCCTAATTAACTTGCTTTGGGTCTATACACTGAATATTAAACAGAAGAATTTCTATGCATTATACTTCCAAACTGATTTTTTGCCTTGCTTGATTTGGCAGTTTTATCTGATTTTAAGTTTGTGTTTAGGTATCAGATTCTATTGCACTGCTGTACCCCGGCTAGCCATGTTCGCTGCCGTGTCTCCTTGCCATGGACTGACATCATTACGCAAGGTTGCATACTCCAGCTGCCTGGCTGTTGTGTGATCAAGAAGACAAAGATAAGCAAACCACAAAATCCTAAAATCTCTTTGAAGCCAGTACTTCATCTTCTGGATTTTTCTTCACCAAATATTTCAGAAGATTTGCTAATAAAACCCCATTAGATTTCCAGTTTCTGTCTAACCATGCTAACCCACTGATAAAAATGATGAGGGAAAAAAGCAGATGAACAATGGCATAACAATAAAGGAGAAGTAGAACGGGCATATGCACAAGCATGTGTTTCAGTGCAGTAATGCAAGTTGTACCTTTTCCTTCCCTTGATAATCTCTGGATAGGAAAGGGATCTGGCATTCATGCTGAGTGGAGCTTGCATGCATCTAGGCCTGGTGGAGGCCCTGGGAAGGGTATGACAAAGTTACTCTGGCACCTGAGCAACCCTGGATTCCAGGAACCAGACACCAGTACTAAGGCCCAGGCTAGCCTGGTCTTCTGAGTGAACATCCAAGACCTGAGCCTTGATAGCAATGAAAGCAGCCTGTGTGGAAAACAAGGATGCAAAGGACCCTGATGTGTGTATCCATGAGAAATACCAAGAGGGAACCAGAGTGGTTACAAACCAGGAAATCATTATCACTTTTAATGTAGTCTCTTGGATGCCTTTGCAGTCAGGCTAGAAAACTCTGGGGAAGGAAGCATTGCAAATTTAAAGCTGTAGCTGTTGTGTGTATATATTTAATCTTTCACTTTTGTGACTCAATCCATATTCTCTTTCCCCACCTCTAGGGTCCCCTATTTCTCCTATGCTACTGAGTAATCTGCCTGGGTTTATATTAGCATAGCCACACAGAGCATTGTGCTTTCTGTGATAAAGAATGAGATCACCCCAAGTTGTAAAATACTCAACATCCTCATAGCTGCTAAAACTGGTTCAGAAAATTGACTGTCTCCTAAGTCTTATTCTGTTTTCAAAACCATAAGGGAATTCATGTGAAAGAATAAAACTCAAAGAAAATGTAACACCTTTCACGCCTTGCCTGCTGTTCTCCCCTCCTCCATGGAGGAGCACATTTTGCATTTAGTGGAAGGAGAGGGTGCAGTGATGGCTGGGACTGCCCTGAGGAGCTGCCTCGCAGGCCAGCAGGTGGGAATTCTCTGGTTCTGCTTTGTAGACACAGTTCATTCCTGTCAGAAGTACTTCAAACCACAGCTAGTGATCTTTAACAATCTAGGGAACTAAAGGAAAAACACTGTGATCCTAGAGACAGGACAAAAAAAAAATAGCATCTTTTCCTAACAAAAGGAAGCTGGATGCTACAAAATGCACAGTAGCCAACACTTTTATTAGGACAATTATAGCCCTCAGGAATAAAAGCCAGCCTGTAATACCACCACAGTGGGATGATGAGGCAGGAGAAGCACAAGTTCAAATCCACCCTCAGCAATTTGGTGAGACTATGCCTCCAAATAAAAAACAAAAAAATCCAGAGCTATAGCTCAGTTCAAAGGCTTGAGTTCAATCCTTAGTATACACACACTAGCTCAGCTTCTTACAGTAAATCTCAAATTAAGTTCCAATTTAGATGTGTTCAAAACTCAGTTTTGAGCTGAGTATGAGGGTACACACCTGTAATCCCAGCTTTCTGGAAGGTTGAGGAGGATCACTTAGGCTAATTGAGGATACATAGTGAGTTCAAGACCAGCCTGAACTTTGAGATCCTGTCTCAAAACACCCAAACTAACTCACTCAGTTCTGCAGCTTCCCAACTCTGTGGCTTTAGGTTAATACTCTAGCCTCTCCAAGACCAACAAATGCAGACCCCAGTGTAACCTGAACTTGTGGGCTTATTGTGGAGATTAAAGGACATGATGTGACATCATGAACACATTGCACAAATATGTAGAGGTCAAACCTGGAAGAGAAAGACATAATTCTGTGTGGTTTTAGCAGGTAGAATTAATAGATTTCAAATTAGCCTGTTTAAAAAGAAATCTATGGAACAAACTAAGCCAGGCATACTAGATGAGAATGATTTATCTCAAGAGATGGAAAGCTTCTAGACAGGAAGCAAGATAAGTACCAGATGAGTAATTTAGTGGGATTGAGGCCAGAGATTAGGGCGTGGCCAACTGGCTGGGCAAGTAGGCATGACCTGTCAATCTGAGAGATCCATGGCACAGGCACAGATACAGCTCCCAGAGCCTGCAATTAGTACAATCAGAGAGTGTTATCTTATACTGGTGTGGTGGCACACACCTATAATCTTGGCACTTGGGAAGTTGAAAAAAGGAAGATCACTATGTGTCCAATCTGTGTAATGTAACCCTGTAGACCCTGTACAAAATACATGATAAAAAATAAAAGACAGAAAGTGCTATCTTCAATTCTTCTGGCATAAAGCCAGCATGTTTTTTTCCTAGATCTGACATCAGAATAGGAGATACAAAAGACAGCTAGCATTAACCACTGTAACGTCTTTCAATAGCCCACTCTCACCTTGCAGAATGTATTCTTGCAAAGTGGATTCCTTTCCTACTTAATCAGCCCACATTCACTCAGATCATGTTTCTTTTCCTATCTATCAAAGGTTTAATACCTTTAATAAACACAAAACCTTTTGCACATGTCCTGTCCAACTCTTTCTTCAGAACAACAGGAGCCTGGGAAGAACCTTGAGGGCCTATACTGTACCCCAAAGCCCCAGTAACAAGATGTGGGAGTGTCTTCCACTTTACAGTGATGGCTGGAAACCACACAGTATTAGGAAGAGTTATTGTTCCTTTCCTTCCCTATGCAGTAGGAATGAAAAGAAATGGTGGGAAAGAGAGAGAAAGCAAAGATTGGTACTTGTTAAATGGCCACTGTTTCTCCAGAAAAGCCATGCGTCCCATTTCTACAGATGACAGTAATTTCCAGTTGTCAGAATGCAGAGCAATGGAGCTGGGAAGATAGCTCAGCAGTTTAAAGTTCCTTCCTGGAACACTCAGGGACCTGGGTTCAATCCCCGGTACTGAAGGTTATGCCGGTCGCTCACTATGGCGACCACTGAAACCAGGTATGGTGGTGCACATCTGTAATATTAGTGCTGGGGAACCTGAAACAGGAGGATCACTATGAGGCCTAGCTGCATAGTGACACCTTGTACCAAATAAATAAAATATTTTTTAAAAAAGAAAGCAGACCAAGACCAGCTAGGAAAAGATTCTGGGCCAGCCAGATAGCTCAGAGGATTAAAACACCTGCTTAGGCAGACACAGGGGTCAGAGGTTTGATCTCCAGGCTGCCATTCCAGTCCCACCCCTGGTGATTGAGACTGGGTGTGGTGGCACGTTCCTGTAATCCCACCACTTGGGAAGCTGAAAGCAGGAGAATCGCTATAACTCCAATCTGTGTAGTGAGACCCTGCAGACCCTGAAGACCCTGCACTAAAATACAAAGAAAAAAAAAAAAGATTCCAAAACAAGATGCCCTCCTTTTTTATTTGACTATATGTTTTTCTAATTGAGAAATAACATTTTGTGTTTCTCTCACTACAACACAATGTTTTGAAGTGCCTCAATACTGCAGAATAGTTAAATTGACTAACAAACTGTTACCTCACAGATTTATTATTTTATGATACAAGACATAAGGCCCACTCTTCCATTTTTCAAAGACACAATATATCTTCACTAACTGTAGTTGTAAGAAGTACCCAATATTCCATTTATCAAAGGAATTGGCTATTTATAATAAGAGGAAGATTTCTTTGTCTTCCTAGAATTACGTGAACTAATTCAAAGTGTAGTGGTCTTTCAATTTAATAAATGTGAAATGGTATATTTTTATTTAGCAATAAATAAAAAATTGGGGCTGGGGAGATGGCTCAGTGGAAGAAGTACTTCCCTGGCAAGCTCAGAGGCCTGAATTCAATCCTTGGTTCTGCCAAAATAAATAAATAAATAAATAATTGAAAAAGGAGTGGACAAGTATGTTTCTCAGACAGTCTTTCTGCACAGCCCTCTAGTATAAAAATAATGCATATTTATTCATTTTTCTGATACATATAAAAATGTATCAGGTATCAATACTTGCCTGCACCCACAGAATCTGAGAGTTCTTCACTCTGCAGTTGGTATAAACACAACTGCTTTCAGGAGAACTTCCATGAGTTCAAGTCCAGCCATGGGCTGTACAGTAAGTTCAAGGCCAGCCTGAACTACAAAGCAAAAGCCTGTTTCAAAAAAAAAGCACACACAATTGCTATTGCCAGCAATTGACTATAGCTAGATGCCCAATCTGCAAAGAATTTTCAAAACAACTTTTTTTTGTTGTTGTCACACAAAACTTTTTTATATTTATTTCATGCTTCTGTTGTATGGGATCACATTCAGGCTGAGGAGCAGTGGCACACCCACAATTCTTCTGAATTCTTCGCATTTCCCCTTACCCTCCCCATCCAACACTAGATCCCTTACCCATTACAAAGAGTCTATCACCCTATTTTTATTATCTATTTTTATTTTGCTATTTCAATTATTTGTGCCGCCTCAAGATGCACCTCTTTCACCACAGATGACTCAAATCCAGCCCCCTAAGGGGGAGTAGTACTCCACTGTGCATATATACCACTTTTTAAATTCTAGCACCTGTTTTTTGTTTTGATTTGCTTATTTTGTTTTGGGATTTTTTTGTGTTTTAGGGGAAGGGTCAACAGGGTGTTCAGGGTCTCACTACTAGATCAGACTCGTAGAGATCTGCCCGTTTACAGCTTCCGGAGAGCTTGGATTACTGCTGCGTGCCACCACGCCCAGTCTCAGTTGCCATCTCAGCGCGCCCCGGGCGTGGGGCTGGCACGGTAGATCCCTTCTATCACCTGTTGATGGACTATAGATCACTCAAGATTTAGCTATTATGGCTTGTACTGCTGTAAAATGTGTATGCATGCATCACTGTAAAACAATATCTTTTATTCTTTGAGGAAAATAGCTGGGCTGAATGAAATTTCTGTTTTGTAGCCTTTTGAAAAATCTCCACACTCATTTCACATCAGTGATTGTACTACTTTACATTCTCATTAGCAAAACAATTCTTCCCCACAGTTTCTAACACCTCGGAAGCCCTGACACCACGTGAAACTGGTCCTCGCCCCATACTGAGCAGAAAATGTCTGCCTCCGACTGCCTCAACCACGTAATCCCAGCACAGAGGTGTGCTTTCGGTGCGTCTAACACTGCCGAGGAAGTACAGACCATTGCTACAGCTTGCATCACTAAATCACTGTTGATTCGAAGCTCGTCCTTTAAAGGCGCACAGTTCTATTTAGAAATAACAAGAACATCTATGGCGATCCCATTCTGTGGAGCTCTTTGCCAAGCTATGAGGAGCACAAATACGCTAAAAGTAAATCTGATTGATTGGTTTTGGTTCCGGAAATCGAACTCACAGCCTTGCACTTGCCAGGAAGGTGATGTGCCTCTTATCTATATCCCCAGCCCAAGAAAGTAAATGAGGAACTGCTCAAGTAAACAACCTCCACTAAGAATCAGGTTCTAAACAGTTTATCTTCTTGGTAATCAAGGAGACAGAGTTAATAGAACAGCAAAAGTTTTTCACTTTAAATATTTAATTTTAAAAAAGTCTCCATTTATCTGCCTACCAATTGTCCTATTTTTATCCCGGGATGGGCTTCAGCTTTAACCTGAACTATTCAAAATGTAGAGAAAAGCTGGAAAGTATCCATGTTGCTTAAATTAATGTTTTTCCTGCTCCCATAAGAAATAAAAAAAAAAAAAAAAAAATGAAAGCATATATTCTGTACATCAAGAAAGCTAGAGGTTAAAGGAGTATGAAAAAGACAATAGTCATCATGGGTTGAGGGAGCTGTTGGTCCCCCTGAGGGAGTCATTACTGGGAACTACAGTCAATTCTACTTTGCGACTGGAGGATAAGTGAAACAGAGACAGAATCCATAGACAGTAGTTATTTTCTTAAACAGACGGTAGCTGCCATCAAACAGTAGCCAGGGGACCAGAGAGAAAAGATTCATATGTCACGCTGGAACTCAGTGTCAGGGACAGAGATCTACATGAAATGAACATAATGAACAGCTGCCGGTCCTCGCGGCTCTTCCACAATAGGGATTTACAGTTGGACCAGCCCATCACGCGGAGAGGGTAGCCCCCAAAGGAGGACGTTCTTTTACCTTTCAACACCACGGGTGATGCCCACCGTTGCACTGTTTTCACACTTGCCAATGATGACAATTACCTAGAAGTAGTCGTTGAACACAAAAATCCTTAAGTTACCACCTACAAGCACAGCAACAGATTCTCCAGGAAAGAGACTTGGAAAGCTAAATATTTATCCAGTGCTCCTGATGCTCCTTACCTGCCCAGAGGCTGGGGAAGCTGCAGAGAAGATTTCTAGGCCCCTGCTCTCTGTTCTCTGCTGAACTCCTGGGCCCTCAGCACTAGGGTTACTGGCCTGAGGTGTACCTTGTCTGTCTTTGTCACCACACTCAATGATACAGCCTGCATGGCATCAAATAACTGGCTGTCTGTTATATAACCCAAGTAATAAGATGAAGCATCAGAAAAAGAAACAGTGCTTCATTAGAGAACTTATTTCCATTAAATCTCTCACTGTTTTTGAAATAGAAAGTCAAAACAAATGCTTTAGTTGGCATAATATTTGAAAGCCACTGTTAGTATACCAGTCTTCTGAAAAAGGAAAATTCTGCATTCAATAGTAAATCCAAAAAAAGAAACATGAACACAAAAGATACCCACCCAGAATTAAACCTAAATATTAGTCCATTTTCCATGTGTGTCAACAAATTTACTCTTTTAGCCACGTCTTGCATGGAGCTCTTAATTATTACAGAAATTTTTCGAGAACAAGTGATATCATGTTACATAATCATAGGAATTTCTTTTACTATCTTCTAAAGGGAAGTTAATTAAAATCAACCTGGTTCACATCCTATATCCACAAGTGACTGGGCAGAGAAAAGATATGCTATACAATGGAATGCTGCACAGCCTTTAAAAAGAAGGAAATTCTGTCATCTGTGACAACATGGATGACCCTGGCGTGTGTTATACCGAGTCAAATGAGCCGGACACACACACACACAAATAGCATCACATAGTCTCATTTATGCACGGCCTCAATTATATGCCAAACGACTCTCACCAGAGCCCGAGGATTGGGGAAACGGAATACTGGTGTAAGGGTACAAAGCTTCAGTTAGATGAAAGTGTTTTTTGAGATTTATTGTACAGCATGGTGACTATAGTTCATAATGTATAACTCAAAAT